>JAUMHE010000056.1:13238846-13265293 GCA_032359235.1 Enteromius mattozi | reverse complement strand
TGCTGCGCTGACTTGCTCAATTCTTTTAACTAAGCCCATCTCTACGGCTTGTTCTCGGCTCAGCAAATTGTTTACTGCATCGCCTTGCATGACGTGAACTGTGAAAGTGAACTTTCTGCTTTTATATTCTGTGCTTGTTTCAAATTGTCCCAAACAATTTATCCTTCCACCTGGACTATCATATCTCGCCAGCGTTTTGCTCAATTTCACTTTTCTTCCCAGTGAGTTGAAAGTCTCTTCGTTAATGATTGTCACGTCGGCCCCGGTATCAATTTTAAACTTCACCCGGGAGCCTTCCACGTTCAGCTTCACAAACCAGGTCTCTGTATCCTCAGTCCCAGTTTTTCTTACAGTACCCAGGTAATATGAGTCATCTTCACCTGGATGTGTGCGTGTTTCTTTTGTTACTTCATTTACTGTCCTTGAATAACACATACGTTCCCAGTGTCCTTTCTTTTTACACTTACGACACTCGGATTCTGCTGTGGGACATTTCGCTCTGTCTCTGTGTTTCGTTTATCCACACTTTCCGCACCTGTTGCCTCTGATCATCCCCTCGTTCCTTCCTTTTGTCGATCTCTTTTCATCCCATGTCTTTTTCTTTTCAGGTCGTCTGCATGTAACCTCCTGAACACTGCTTGATGCTCCTTCCTCCTGTTGGCTCACCTGCTGAGCGATGTCCTCTGCCTGTCTCACTGTTAACACCGCTCTAAGGTAAGGTCTGTCATTAACTGTAACTTCCTTGACAGCTCTTTGTCTCTGATGCCAACCACAAGCTTATCACGGATGTTTTCGGTTTTCTGTGCACCAAAGTCACAACTCTCTGCTAACTAACAAGTACACGGATAAACATCTCTGCCTTTTCTCCCGGCCATTGTATGCGTTGGTAAAAGCACGCCCTCTCGTGGATTATATTCTTTTTCGCGATGAAGCATTCGTTGAACTTTTCGAGCACAATCTCAAAGTCTTTTTTATGTTCGTCTCTTCCGAACGTAAACGAGTTGAATATATTTTCTGCCTCTGGTCCCATGGCGTAAATGAGGGTACTCACTTGTACCTCTCCGTCCTCCTCCGTAAGCTTCATTGCTATCCTGTACCTCGTGAAGCGCTGACGCCATGCGGCCCAATCTTGAGGTCTATCAAAAGTGAAGTTCGGGGGTGGAGCGAATTTTGCCATCTTCTAAGTCTCCACAACTTCTGACACCATGTCAAATAAGTCTCTCTTACAACAACTGTTGCTCAGAACTTATTTTATTACAGCGAAAGGAACAGATGTCTCTCTATCAGTCAGAGCTCACGTTGTTTTATTCTCGCCCCCTTTTCTTATTATATCGCCCCGCCCCTTATTTCCATTGGCTGTTTAACTTCTCAATCAACACACAATTATTCCATCTCTATGACACTAATCACTATTTAACCAAACCTGTCAACATTCTAATAGAACACGCTCTGCACGGGGACAGCTGATGTTCACATAATGAAAAAACAAAACCATGAATATATTTACATATTAGATATATTAAACAATGCACTGGCTCTGGTTTAGGAATTGTAGTATAAACACTCCTTTAATGATGATTCAGCGCCCTATGCTCAGGCTTGCGACAGGACAGTCTTCGCCGTTCTTCACAGACCCAGATGCCGACACACACACACACTTATCTACTTCTCAAAGCTACCTATAACAACATCTTATCAGTACGGTTCGTTACACGCATAATATGTAGTCTTCATCTTGGAGAGTGGAGATACCGGATAGAACATGATTCTTTATCTATATATAACACATATGAATATCACAGTTCTCTTCATTACTCGTAGCTCATGTAGATGAGAAAGGGGATAACCCTGACCTCTTCTCATCGCTCTTTGACCTTAGGGAGCCCTATTCGGACGGGACTAGTTTTCTAAACTACTAACATCTCCGTGTTTATTACAGAGATGGGAGGGTCTGTTTTGTACATCTGGGCGTCACAGAGATCACACGCTCTGTTTGTGCATTGCTATAGTCATTCGGATTGATTACAATAAGTATAATCACAAATACCATGGCGAAGCTAAAAACAAAAAAAGCTAGTACAAAAGAAAAAAACTATTATGTTTTTTTATTTGTAGTAAACCCATGTTTCATTTTGATATTTAAAACATATGTAACCGGCTCTTTATTTGTATTTTTTTAAATCAAAATATATCAAATGTGTGTGCGGTAAGAGCAAAACACACAAGGAAACGCGTTGTGAAAAATAATATCACCGGCAATCAGGGCGCAAAAGTTGAACTGAAACTTAGTTGAGAAGAATGTGAAACCTGACACGGCATCATCAATCAGCAACATTTTATGTGAACAATCGACTACTTTCCTACAAAACCAAAATGGCAAAATAACCAGTTTTGCTTACAGGCACCCTTTATCTGTGTCTTTATGCCTTTATATGCACTAAAATTCCCTGTACATTGGTGCAGTTTCAAATGAAATGAAACCGAAACTTAAGTCTAAGGCTATAACGCGACCCGCATTTCAGCGCATCTCACACTGACGCAGAAGCTGGAGTGAGTATGCTTCCTTCTTTCTTTGTTGTAGAATAGACTGAATTAGCCTCCAAAATCCTATGAAAATTTTGAGAATATAAAACCATATTGTCTTGCACGCCGAGCACGTTAATGTTAAAAAAGTCATTATTACAATCATTTAAAATGAATGTCGCATTGTAGCTGCATTTTAGTGGAAATATCACATTAACAGGACATTGTGCTGATTATCATCTTGACTGTGATTTACACAGCACTGTAAAAAAAACATTCACCACATCTACATTGAAACTGTTGCCGTAGAAACACGTAATTTATTCACGTGTTGTCATCTCGGAATTACGACATGACGTGGCCGTACTCCATTCCTGTTTTTTCCAACAACACTAATTGAACGCGACAAAGGCTTATTTACCAATATCACGTAAAGGCACGGAGTCTGAGAACCGCAGTCCCAGGAATGCATTTTCAAGACCCTTTTTTTGGAGGACCGAAAAAAGTGCCACCAAGGCACTATTTCCACCAAGTTTCAACTAGTTTTTTTTAGTTTTATTACACCTAAATACTATTTTCATTATTGCAATTATTTATTATAATTATTGGGTCTAAGTAGCATAATATAAAAACTCAAGTAAAATGCAGTTATTAGAGAGAGTACGCGAAAGAGGGAGCGCGTTTATGCGTCTCTCAGCAGAGTTCAGCAGCAATTTGAATTGCTACCGAGACATGTTTCTATCCAACAAGTTTCAGGTTTCAACAAGTTTCAGTCCGTGTCTCCGAGCGCGCGAGTGTGCGTTTGTACTGTACATGCGACTGTGAGAGAGAAAGGGAGAAAGAAAGCGTGATGTCCATTTCCTGAGTCATCCTCAGGGCCGGATTTATGCACAGGCCCTCTAGGCGGGCGGGGGTAAAGTACCTTTTGTTATCCATGGGCTTTTCTGCAAAGATAGGACATTTAACAATACTATGTGCTTCCAAAGAGAACATGGTAATGTTATCTTGAATTCTGGCCTTGTTAAATCTTTAGCTTGGGCCTTTATGTTGAAAGGTTTGGCTTTTTTGTGAAATATCTCATCTAAAACCTTAGAATGTGTTCAAAGTGGAGAAGTAAAAGGATTGTAAGTCATCTTAAAAAAAGTTATGACTTATCCAAACCCACATAAAACATTTTGGGATGGAGTAACCCTTTAATGAATCCAGACATTCCACTTTATTTTGCTTAAAATAGTTATTAAACTCTGACTCTTGATCATATTTTGCAGACAGAATTCAGACATGTCTCCATCTGGTTCTTCAAAGGGGCAAAATGCATCCAGTGGTCTAAACCAGCAGTATGAAGAGAAGGTGCGTCCATGCATCGACCTAGTGGACTCTCTCAGGTCTTTAGGTGTTGAAAAAGACCTGAACCTGCCAGCTATTGCTGTCATAGGTGACCAGAGCTCAGGAAAGAGTTCAGTGCTGGAAGCCCTGTCTGGAGTGGCTCTGCCTAGAGGAACAGGTACAAACTCTAAAGGCTAGAATACTGAGAAATACCATTTCACCCCCTTTTCTTCCTTGTCAGTATCGCTTATATCTCACTATATACTGAGCTGATCATCTATCGTTAAACAGGTATTGTAACACGGTGTCCTCTAGTGCTGAAACTGAAGAAGGTTAAAAAGGATGCTACCTGGCGAGGATTCTTGTCATATAAGGACCAAATAAAAAGACTAAAAGACCCAGCAGATGTAGAGAATGCTGTCTTAAATGGTCTGTGTTATTCCACATTCATGTGTATTAATATTCAGTTTATTGAGACCTTTAATGCCCTGGTGGTCTGTAGAATGGTTGAATTAACTGTTTTATCATTGATGGGATGATTGTGACATTATATTGTTTTGTAGCTCAGACAGTTTTGGCTGGAAAAGGTGAAGGGATCAGTCATGAGATGATCACTCTGGAGATCCAGTCCAGTGATGTTCCTGACCTCACACTCATCGACCTGCCAGGCATTGCTAGGGTTGCCACTGGAAACCAGCCAAAAGACATAGAGAAACAAGTAAGATACAATTTTGCACGTGCACATGCTTATAAATGTTTAAGGTGCTTAGAATTTATTATATTTACTAATTTACTAACAAATAGCCAATGTAGTGCAGATGATTAATAAAAGTATAACAGTAATAGGGATTTAAAATTAAGGTTATCAAGGGTATTAGGTTATCTATCCCTTAAGCGTCAGTAATTTTGGTTTGCTGTGACAGATAAAAGATCTCATTGAAAAGTTCATTAAAAGACAAGAGACAATCAGCTTGGTTGTGGTGCCTTCGAACATTGACATCGCCACCACTGAGGCTCTGCAGATGGCCTCCAGAGTTGATTCAACTGGACAAAGGACCCTGGGTATGCAATATTTTAGATGGGCTGATCACTGAATATGTCAGTAAGTACTGTCTGATCTTGCCTTGTGACATAATAATACAATAAAACAAATCTTTGTACATGCAGGTATTCTGACTAAGCCAGACTTGGTGGACAAAGGCATGGAGGAGATTGTGGTCAAAACTGTCAATAATCAAGTAATACATTTGAGGAAGGGCTACATGATTGTGAAGTGCCGAGGCCAGCAAGACATCAATGACAAGCTCGATCTGATCAAAGCTCTAGAAAAAGAAAGATGTTTTTTTGATAAACATTCTCATTTCAGGCAAGAAAATGTATTTTGTTTTAAAAATATGCTCAATTCTGTGAGTTGTTTCAGAACGCGTAACACAAAAAAACAAAACAAAAAAACAATAGGGTGATAAAAGACGAGATGTGAGATATATGTGATAGTGAGTATTGTTAGTGTTTCACATAAGCTCACTGATGAAAAGTATGCATAATTCTGCAGTAGTATTAGCAACTACTTTGTCACTATTCAAATTTGTTCTTTTCCTTCAGGTCTCTTCTTGAAGATGGAAAAGCTACAATACCCCTTCTTGCAGAAAGACTCACAAAAGAGTTGGTTCAACACATTACTGTGCGTATACAAGCTTACATGACAGCACAAAAAGTTACATTCTGCAAAAGCGTTGACACAGAACAATTATGACAATAATTAATAAAAAAAGGACTGTATAAAAACAGATGTCATAATAGGATATAGATTTCTAGATAAAATTTCCATGTATTTTGCTTTTAGAAAACCCTGCCGCAGTTACAGAATCAACTGGAAGTAAAGCTAGAGAAGACATCTGAGGAACTTAAAGCACTGGGAGATGGAGTTCCTGTAGATGAAAATGAGAAGAGCAATTTTCTGATTATGGTATAAAAATGCCAATGTAGAAAAACATTTTATTTTTACCAATATTTCTAGCAGTGTTTTATGTGCATTTTTTAAAATTCATAATGGCATTAGACTTTGTGCTCTGCAGAAAATTCGTCAGTTCAATGATGCCCTTGAAGGAGTAAAGAAAGCAGAGGAAGATCTAAAAAACTCAGATGTGAGGGTCTTCACCAAAAGCAGGCAGGAATTTGGAAAATGGAAACAAACCATAGATGACAAAACCATTAAAAGTGAGTTTATAATAAGAATGTTGCATTATAGCACTAATTCCATTTTACAGGAATTATACAGGATGTACTGCAAATATTAAAGGCCCTAGCCACAAGTCATGAAATGGTGTAATGATGGTTGCTTGTTTTGTTTTTTTGCCATTGCTCTCTTTGTGGTATATGCACTTTGGATAGATTTTTTGTTGTTGTTGGAGGTATTAATACTGTATTCTTCATGTTTTTGTCTGTCTTTTCTCTCTAGCGGAGGAAACCCTTAGAGATGAAGTACAAGAGTATGTTAAAAATCGCAGAGGAAAGGAGCTTCCTGGATTTGTGAGCTATAGAACCTTCGAGAACATTGTCAAGAAACACATCGAGGAGCTAGAGGAGCCTGCTTTAAAGCTCCTAAAAGAAATCACTGGTGAGAGTTTGATGACAGTCAAGAGCATGGTTTAATTGTTAACTGTGCCTTCAATTTAGATTTGTCCCTACAATTTTAATGTACAGTATATAAGCATAATTTGTTAATACTGTACAAGAAAAATGAAAGCTTTTCTTCAAAAAGACTTGAGAGTGCATAAACTCAAAGGAAAGTGTGCACATATAATTATGCTTTTTACCTACTCTGATTAACTCTTCTGTTTTCTTGTCTCTTCTTTACAGACATCATTCACACCTGTGTGGACCATACCATTAACTCTCATTTTAGTGCCTTCTCTTATTTGTTGAGGGCTGCGAAAGATCCAATTGAAGATTTTCTTGAAGAGCAGTTTCAGAAATCTGAAGAAAAAATCCGTTCTCAATTCAAGATGGAGAAGATTGTTTATTCTCAAGATGTTCTCTACAGTCGCCACCTGGACGATGTAAAACAAAAAATCTTCCCATCATATAATCGCTCATCGACACTTGTCAGTGCAGATGTACGTGAGATGGCACAGCATCTCACTGCCTATTTCACGGTAATCGTTTGTTACATTCCTACAACAATACATACACTGTACCTAAAAGTATGTGACAAATACTGACTTTCATGCAAGTTGTAGTTTTGTGTTTAAATTTGAATGTAATTTGCATTTCTAGATTACCTGTGACCGTCTGGCTAACCAAATTCCACTGATAATCCAGTACCACATGCTGGACCAGTACCTCTCTCAGCTTCAGAATGCAATGCTTGCCATGATTGGAAGGAACAATCCAGGAATCCTGCTTCAAGAAGATTCTGGTGTTGCACGTAAAAGGAAAGAACTAAAAGAGCGATTGGAGCGCCTGAAGAATGCAGGCAAAGTCCTGTCCAAATTTGTGCATTCTGCATAAGTGTCTCTGTTGCAGTGTATTGTTGCTGTACAGTCCGAGAGGCTTCAGAGTCAGTTTTTCTTAGAACTGTAAGGAGAGTCAGAGTGGGTGGAAAAATTATTCCAACCCAAATTTATTCCTCATTTATAGTGAAAAGTTAGTTTATCTGTTAACATGAAAAACTCACTCCTTTAATATGAATACTGTTCCTTTAGTTTAAAGTAAGAAGGAAATTAAATTTGACCTTTTTTTATTTATTTATTTTAAATAGTCAACATACTGGTCTTATAATAAAACAGTTCATCAGTGAATATATTCTAACATTTTCTTCTTAAAAAGCGTTTCAATGAGAAATATGTCACAGTAAGGAAAGTTGATTATTTCTGTTTCATTCCAACTTTAGAAATGTAAATGATTATTTCAGAAGAACCTAAATATTGTAATAACAAACCATTTGTCATAATTTCCAGTTATGATGCTGTTCTGTTAAAAATTTGTTCCTGGTTTGATTTCTATTGTACTTTGCCTTATGTTGTAATGTATTCAAATATTCAGTTATATCTAAGGATATGCTGCTCTTGGTTTATTTTGAAGTACTTGTAATCAAACTGATGCTTTCTTTGTCCTCCTTACTGCCTGAAGACTTTTTATATAATAAAACTACAGTAATGTAATTATTTCAGTCTGATCATGGTGAAATATTCAGAAGATACTAGTGGCATTTCAACAGTAAATACGAATAATTTTTTAGAAATTAGCTAATTGTGTATTCCATTTGCTATGCTAATTATTCTAATTACTTTCCCTGCTGAAAAAACAAACAACAACAAAACAGCTAAAATCAGCCTAAATTGGTTGGTTGGTTTAAGGTCAGGCTGGGAGACCAGCTGTAACAACCAACTAAAACCAGCTTGACCAGTCTGAAAGACCAACGAAAACCAGCTACTTCCAGCTTAAACCTGCTAAGACCAGGCAACCAGCTTAAGCTGGATTTAGCTGTTTTACTCAGCAGGGTTGCCAAAGTTTTACGTTTTATACATGAATCATTGTGGATTTAATTTAATTTAATTTACAAAAAGAATATATTATCTTTTTTGAAGAAAAAAAATATTTATTTTTGAAGGGATAATTCAAAAATTAATAATAAGCTACCAGTAAGGGATATTACTGGTAGCTTTTCTCGATAAAGTGTATCCTTTTTCATTGTATTCACCAATGAATTTCCAATATTTCTCTCACATTGTTGATTTTTAGATTAAGAGATGTAAGATTTAAGTGTTCATAACATGATTGGTGTGCGATCGATGAATCCAGTGCGCTATTTATTCCTGTAACGTTAACTTCCTTTAAGATGTGAGAAGTTTTAGGAAGCCTGCAAAAAACGTTGTTGTCGATTGATTGATCGGTACCGCTTCCAACCTTAATCACTTAAAAAAAAAACTGGCCGCATAAGCGGAAAAATGTGCTGCTGCTGCCATATCTTGATTACCGTAAACAGCATAAAGTTATATTTGGTGATGAATAAAGTAGATGGCATACCAGAAGTCACTGCTTTGAACTAGCCTGCTTGCACTATTGCTTAATACACAAGAAAAACTCTTTTCGCTCGTATTTTGCAGATATATTTTAGAGAGATATTGCAGAAATTTCTCCACGCGTTTCTTCAAATGGAGGAAAAGCACCCAGTGGTCTGAACCAGCACTATGAAGAGAAGGTGCGTCCATGCATCGACCTAGTGGACTCTCTCAGGTCTTTAGGTGTTGAAAAGGACCAACCTGCCAGCTATTGCTGTCATAGGTGACCAGAGCTCAGGAAAGAGTTCAGTGCTGGAAGCCCTGTCTGGAGTGGCCCTGCCTAGAGGAACAGGTAATACAAACACAAAGCACAGTGCTATCTATCTATCTATTCATCTGTCTATGTCTGTACAATTATAAATGACAAAAGAAATTACAAAACTATGGTTGGAAAACATAACACAATCATGTACAATTATACACCAATTATACAGGTTTAAATATATAGGTTTTTATTCAATAGTCACTTCAGCAAGCAGTTGCTGATTGGCTAACTGTTGCCAGCAAGAAGCTCCTTTCACCAGTGAGAAAACTTTCGACACACCACTTACCTTTTGTCATTCCCTTATCTTTCTGCACACCCATTTTCTGACCTGCTGCAGCTATCCCTGTCTCGTTCTTTTGTGTCTCCTGAGTTCGGGTCATGTCGAAATCAAACCTGAACTTCAAACTTGAAAACACAACCTATAAGGATTTTCAGTGAGGAATAAAAGCACATTGTGTCTGTGGCCATCATATCTGCAGTGTTTATCAAGTTTTCTATAATTTCTTGATTAAAATAAAGTTGGCAATAAAAAGAACAGCTGAACATCTGTTCACAAATAAAACACGTAATCTACAGTATTTATCTACTAATATGAAAGTGTGTCTATATTTATGAATGCATGTACTGTTCTTAAAAGTGTTCCCTTACACCTATTTATCATAGAGCTTTACATTTGTAGGAAAGTCTTCACAAAAAGGCAGCTGACCATCTGTTATATTAAACACAGGCATTGTGACACGATGTTCTCTGGCACTGAAACTGAAGAAGGTTACAAAGGATTCTACCTGGCATGGATTGCTCTCGTACAAGGATCAAACAAAGGAACTGAAGCAACCTGTAGAAATAGAGAATGCTGTCTTAAATGGTCTGTGTTATTCCACATTCAAATGTATTACTATATTTTTGAGTGCTTGAATTAAATGTTTTGCTATTGATGGGATGATTGCGACATTGTGTTGTTTTATAGCTCAGATAGTTTTGGCTGGAAAAGGTCAAGGGATCAGTCATGAGATGATCACTTTGGAGATCCAGTCCAGTGATGTTCCTGACCTCACACTCATCGACCTGCCAGGCATTGCTAGGGTTGCCACTGGAAACCAGCCAAAAGACACAGAGAAACAAGTAAGGCATAGTTTGCATATGGAAATGTGCAAAAATGTTTACAGCATTCAAATATTTTTAAAAGCATCTTCATAGACAGACCTGTAAACATAAATACATAAATAAGAATAATGAACATAGAACATTACAGTTTAGACTGTGCCTTGTATAATGAACATGTCATAAAAACAACAACAACAACTTTATATTGTTTTATTAAGTAATAAAGTGTATCCCTTTAGCATCAGTAATTTTGGTTTGCTGTGACAGATAAAAGATCTCATTGAAATGTTTATTAAAAGACAAGAGACAATCAGGACAAAGGCATGGAGGAGACGGTGGTCAAAACGGTCAATAATGAAATAAAGTTAAATATTGTGAAGTGCCGAGGCCAGCAAGACATTAATGAGAAGCTCGATCTGATCAAAGCTCTAGAAAAAGAAAAACATTTTTTGGATGAACATTCTCATTTCAGGCAAGTCTTTCTGCTTAATATTGTAACAAAAAACTAATGCATGTCTGTGAAAGAAAAACTAGTGTTATTTATGCAAAATGTTTGTGAAATATACTGTAGTATAGAGGTCATAACATTCATTTCATTTCAACAACGGTTAGAGCAAAATATTAGTGAAGGATGAGGAGACAGTAGATTGGGTTTTTCGGCTACCCAACATCTCTGATTTTGTGTAAATGACTTGAGGCAAAGATCCATCAGGCCGCCCCATGAGGAGACAACTGGGGGTCACTGGATCAGCATTGGCCACATCAGATACGTAACCCAAAGGTTTTGAGTTAAGGATAGCCTCGACTTCCAACAGGACTGTCATCAGGACCTCTTCAGGAACCGACAGGTAACCCAAGATGGTATACAAAGCTGACTTAACAGATCTCAACTCCCTCTCCCAAACTCCGCCAAAGTGAGGGGCTGATGTGGATCTTCTGGTGTGCAAGATGGCTCTGCAGATCAAGAGCTAAGGCGGCATATTGATTCTCGCAACTCCCGCTCGCCTCCACGAAAGTTGGTCCCTCGGTCTGACCATAACTGCGGTGGAGTGCCTCTCTTTGTGGTGAACCTTTGAAGAGGCTAGGTAGCAAATCTAAGTGTACAGCTCTCGTAGTGGGACACTTAAAAACAACACCCCAGCCCTTCTCTGTACGTCTATCAATCTTAATTAGGAACGGACTGCATGGAAGACTCCACTGATTTCTTACGTTTTCTTTTCTCTGCACCAGAAAGATATGTCCTTTTTTGTGACATTATTAATTGTTTTGCTGCAGTGACGCTGCTTCTTCAATGAATTGAAGTTAACTTATCTCAGGCATTGTATGGCTGTCATACTCCAACTGTGCATGCATCCTGCAGCAGCCAGTTAAAATAGTATTGCGTTGTTTTGTTTTGTTTTTGATTGAATAATGGATTTCATTACCAATATGATATCAACTGAAATATTATACATATATAAATGAAAAAAATTAAAATAAAAAAACGATTTCATGTACTCTTGGGGGACCCCTGGTGGCCACGGGGCCCTAAGCAGCCGCTTAATTCGCTTATGCCTTGAACACCTGCTTTGGGTAGGGGGTCCTCCAGGACAGGTTTGGGAAGCACTGGTCGGTCTAGTTGTTATTCGGTGGTATCATTCACCACATTCACAGTGTAGACTGGCACAGTAAACGTTAGGTGGCGGTATGTGTCTATGTTCTTCTGTATGTCGGTGACTCCGAAGAAGAGCGTGGTTGCTGAGCGCATTCTCCTCCGTCATGTCCCTCCGCACCATGTTTGCGCTGCGCTCTCTGCCCGGTTCCGCGCTCCTCAGATATACCGCTGCTGCTCAGTTTCACGCGTCTTCAAACTGCAGTGGCGCGAAAGTCGCTGTTGTAAGTAACGTTAGTTATGCTCACGACACCCTGCACATGACTGTCACTGACGCTGTAGGTCAAATTACCTAAACATGTTTATTGTCCCATTGCAGCCTCGTGTGAAATTAATAGGTCTCATCAGCAATTTCTCTACTTAGTAAAAAATTGTTTAGCTTAAATTAGACTATGTTTTGGAAATAGTTATTTGTCATTTCTGGTAGATTCCCGTTATTCTGATTTTAGTCTGCTTATTTGCATTAAATAGTTTAATCTTTTTTCCTTTTTTTTTTTCATTTGACGTGTACAAGTAAAGTCACTGGCTTGACTGTCATCATTTCAAAGTAAACCCCGACACGATAAATAGGAGGAACCGCAACAATGTTATAGATGAAGTTGTCATGTAACGGCTGTTAATCATTAAACGAGACACCAGATGGCGCCAGTTGCGTTTGAATGAAGGAAAATTGAACAACTTTGACTAATCCAGACAGCCGTTGGATTAATATTTTAATATACATTGAAACGATGTAACCGGTGTTTTCTCTAACATTTGATTTCTATTTTCCAGAACACATGCCGACAGCTAAGCTGTATCTTTTTATTATTTTTTAAATTAGGTTTTGTCAGGATGTGGTGTCTATGATGGCACTGAAATTCATGAGGCATCAGCGTGAGTACAGTACTAGTTTTATGTCTCAATCTATTTGTTGGTTTCTGTGTATTTTGTAAATCAATATTAAGAACTTGAAAGGCACAATTAACATCATATTTAATTTTTTTTTAATTTATCGTAGTGAGAAATAGATAAGTGTGCTATTGCTTAAACCTTTTTCTTATTTCTGTGTGTTTGTGTATGTAGAATCCTTGTGCATCTAAGTCGTGGAGGAGCAGAGGTTCAGATGTTTGCTCCAGATGTGTCTCAGATGCATGTGATAGACCACGGCAAAGGTCAGCCTGTGGAGAAAGAGTCAAGGTGAAGTGTTCTTTAGGAAATTCTGATTGCAGAAAAATGACGGTGTCCTTACAGTACCTCTGCAAAACTGCCCTTTTATGTATTGGTATTTCATGAGTTTAGGTGTTATGAAAAATCACAAACATTTAAATAATCCATCTTTCTCAACTTTTCTTTATATAGGAACGTCTTATCAGAATCAGCACGTATTGCTAGGGGCAGCATCACTGACCTGGCAAAACTGAATGTCAATAATCATGATGCTGTCATTTTCCCTGGTGGATTTGGTGCAGCTAAAAACCTGTGAGTGATAGGATTTAATGTGATTTTAAAGATAAACCAATAGTAAAACCTTTTTAAATTACCTTTTTTTCTTTTAGATGTCTTTAAATGTGTCACTAGCATTTCTGTTTTAGTCTTTACTTCTGTTATCTGTATTTTATCTTTACCGTCATTAGGTCAACTTTTGCCACTGATGGAAAGGACTGTAAAGTGAACAAGGAAGTTGAGCGAGTTTTAAAGGACTTCCATAATGCAAGAAAGCCAATAGGGTTAGTATTATTTATTACTATCTATAAAGACCCATGATTTTGTGTCTTTTATTTATTAATCAAATCAGACTTTACAGACATGTTCTGATATAGAGCACTTAACAACTTGTCTTCTGGTCGCCAGGTTATGCTGTATATCTCCAGTGCTGGCAGCGAAAGTTCTTCCTGGTGTGGATGTGACGGTGGGTCATGAGGAGGAAGAAGGTGGGAAGTGGCCATATGCTGGTACTGCTCAGGCCATCACTGCACTGGGAGCCAAACATACTGTCAAAGAAGTCACCATATCCTAACTTCTCTTCTCTTCTCTCAAAAAGTTACCAAAAAAAAAATCAGTATAAAATGATAAAATTAAGGTCATACAAAGTGAGAATTTGTAGATAAATATAAATTAAGATGTGTTAATTCATAATCAAGAGAGATAATTATGAAATGTTTTTTTTTTTTTTAAATGGCCTAATTTCAACTTTTTTCACTTATTTTTCTATTTTCTAATATTATAAACGTTTTTGTTTGTCTGAATTACCCTTAACTTTTGACCATCACGAAGCCCATGTGGACAAGAAGAACAAGGTGGTGACCACACCTGCTTTCATGTGTGAAACAAAGTTGCACTTGATTTTTGATGGGATCGGTGCCATGGTCAGAGATGTCCTAAAGCTCAGCGGGAAGTGAAAATCTAACCAGTATATCAGTATTTATAGATTAATTAAATAGAGCTCATCATTCCTATTTGATCTGCATCTGACTTAAATGATAAACAATAGGCTATTTCTTGCTGTGATTGTTAGTGATTTGTAAAACAAATCTGAAGGACTTGACAGACATTACTAATCAAATATACTGTATCTGCCTGACAGTGTTAAATGGTAAATATCCAGCAGAGGGCACTCTCTATATTCATAAAAGATAATGTGAATTAAATGTTGCTCCATGATTTTCTCAATCTTGAAAACTTGCCATGTAGGATAAAAAAAGAGAGTATTAACATAATACACCAGTTAAAAGCTTGACAACTCCTTACGTCATTTAAAGTAGACACAGTGATTGTCGTGTTGAACTATGAAGTCTGAAATTATGAATAAAGTGAATATTTTTTCTAAAAGTTATCAAATGTTTGTAGTCTTTTATCTTTCTCCATTTAATGGCACTTGAATTAATTGAACATCAAATATATATACCTCTGACTTGACACAGTTTACCTTTAATATAAGCCAAGATGTCACTAGACTACTTATTTCCGAAAGGTCAAATTTCTTAAATCAGATTATATTTCATAAGTTAAAGTCATTATATTACTTATGTTACTGGTACTTTGGGCTCTTTTCAGTAACAAACGGCCTATAATTATATTATTTCTTGCCTATAGAATGATATATGTAAAAGTTATGATCACAGCTTTGCCCACTCTCTAATACCCTAAAGAGAGAAAAAAAACCCCATAATAACACATAATACATCTGATATACATAGAAAGTTTAAATGATCGTGGTTAATTTCTGAAGTGATTGTCTGTGATTATTAAATCAGGTGGTGGAGGTAGAAGAAGTGTGTCCTGGAAACAGATAAGAGGCACAAAGTCAGTGAGAAAAAGGAAACGGGTGTGTTTACACTAACAGGATTAGTCACATGATTAGTTACCGGCACCGATCATCATATGGCATCACGCAAGGCTACACACAGACCTCAAAGGGTCCTGCAGTCGCCCACACAGTCTCATTTCCTGGGCACCCATCCATATCTTATTAAGGTATGACTGTAGGCAGTGCACACACTTTAATTGTAACTACTTATATTTAGTCCTAAAATATCCATTACTTCAGACAAATACATGTAACACTTTTTAACAAACTCAAAAATATGTATGTATTTTACTAGATTTTTAAATATTTAATTTTTAATTTTTTTATTTTATTTAAAATGTACATTTTATTTTAGTAATATTGTGAAATAAGTTAATATATAGAAATATATTGGTAACACTTTACAATAAGGTGTCATTTGTTAGCATTAGTTGAACACGAACAAACAATGAGCGATTAGTTTATTACACTATTAGTTAAGCTTTGTTGATGTTAGTTAATAAAAATGCAGTTGTTTATTGTCTGTCCATGTGAGCTCACAGTGCATTAACCAGTGTTAACAAACACAATTTGTGATTTTAAAAATGCATTAGTAAATGCTGAAATGAACATTAACTATGATTAAAAAATGCTGTAGATGTATTGTTCATTCATAGTTCATGTTAACTAATGTAGTTTACTACTAATGTAGTTAACTAATTAACCTTATTGTAAAACGTTACCAATATATTTTTTAAAGGTGTATATATAATATATTTTTAAAGGTAATTTATTCTTGTTATGGCAAAACATAATTTTTCAGCAGACATTCATCTAGTTATTAATATCACATTATCCTTCAGAAGATATTGTAATGTCCCCCTATAAATTTTCTCTCTTTTTTTTGCCCCCCTTTGCTGTGGTGTGAATACACTAGTCTTCCCTTTTTCATTCAGGTCAGGTCAGGCCAGGCAGATGTGTCTCTCTGCTGGTTACTTTAGACCTTGTCTAAAGGCCGGTTCTCGAACCAGGGCATCTAGTTGTTCTGTTCCCATGCCCGGCACTCTTTGATGGGGATTTCTCCCACCCACCTCTCATCAGCCTACCCGCTTCCCACAGCCTTCCAGAGAGGCTGGGCAAACAAGACCCCGCGTTCTGCCAATTTGTCCGTACAAAACGCAGGGATTTGGGGGCCTACAGACACTCTTACACAGACAATTGGTAAGTATTTGCCTGGCAGTCTGAGATTCCTCACCCCCACCCCTATCTACGCATAAACACACACTCACTTGGTGCTTTCTCTACACTCTCTGGCCACTGGTTTCTTTACTCTGACTTTCTCTAAACCAGCCCTTCTGAATAAAAATGCTAAGGTTTCATAGCCAAGTATATTTGTGTTTTTATTTGTATTTTATTGTTTGTTTTTACTGGTCACTCATCATGGCTTTTTTGTTCAAGCTGGGTAACCAGTAATAAGCAGTATTATTAACAGATTGTTATAGACCAGTACTGGCCAGCTAAAATCAGATAATCTTGAATCTTACTGGGTATACTATGTCCAAGTGCATTAATGACTTAAAAAAACACTACTTATACTACTAAATAGAGTAAAATAATGCAGAAATAAGTAAGTAACCCTTTTCCTTTAGGTGTCTAGGTTCTACCTGTTTTCAGATGACTGAGTCATGTGAGAAAGGCTTGCAGTTCTGGCAGCCCTGTTGGATGTAAATGGGCTGAGGTCTCTGTGTATTATTGTGAGTGGGGCTGTCTATCAGAGACCGGACTGAGGCCTGAGGCCCTGCGGTCCTCCTGGCATCCTGATCAGAGGATTAGCAGCATACAGCCGCAGGTCAAGAGCATGCCAGTCACACACACTCTCTCTTTAACACACACCCACACTTGTCATTTCACTTTCTCCCACAAACACCTTCGCTTTCACACACACACACGGCTGGAGAAAGCATTTCTCAACCTCTTACACTTGTGCAGAAGAGGCCTGTTTGATAGCAGGCTGCAGATTAGGTTCTGTGTTCTCTTTCATTCTTATTCTGATTGGCTTATGCTCTTGAGAGTCTTTTTACTACAGTGAGGTCGTACCAGCCCATACAATGAAAGGGGATTTTTTTCTCATGACATCATATTCCCCCATCCTCCCACATTTGAAAGGTTTTTAAGTTTTGTTTTTTTTTTCATTTAAGACACAAGAAGGATCATTGTTCAGTTTTATGCTGCTATTAGTTGCATAAAAGAGCACACGTTTATTATCTGATCTATAAAGCATGGTGGTTGTAAAAATGTGGCATGGTTTTAAGTTATTTTATTTGTCTGTTCTCAAATAATAAATATTATTGTGCTTATTACAAATACATTATTAACCAACAGTCCTATTCCATACTTAAAGCACAGCTGCTTTATAAATATGGCAGGTGGTCAATGTCAGGCCAGCTCCAGAATGTAGGGGTGTGCTGGTGTTTGACCAGGGAAGCGTGTCCTGTCTGTTAGTGTACCCCTGCACTGACCCCTGTCCATCCCTCAATAGTGCAACGCCTTGTTGCCCCCAGCATGAGGTCCCAGCATCCCCTAGTTGTGATAGTGGGGGGCACACAGCAAGGGGCCTTAGAGGGGATACAGAATTAGCAGCTAAAATGGAGACTCACATTTCCATATGCATGCCACTGACAAGTGTTATACTGAAAAACCCGGTACCAATACGTGTACAATGTGGCCCAATGCAACAAGATGGGGGGAAGAAGGGGGCGCTGGGGGTTGGGCTTTAAAGGGGGCAGCAATATTGTACTAATTTGTGCAAGAGACTCTCTATCAAAGCGAAAGACATACGGTAATTAACAAGGGGCAAGGGGGGAAAAGAGTGGAAAGAAAGCAAAAAGAATGAGTTCGGGAGCAAGAGGGACAGAGACGCTGATTTTGACGTGGAAATGCTGTGTTGATTAGCATATGGTGGTTTGTCCAGAGCCAGTATTTACCAGCAGAATTGAATGTGTGCGGCATGGATGCGACTTTGTCCCTCCTAAATTTCCACAGCCACCTTTTCAGATACAACCTCCCCCTACTCCCAAACACCCCCTCACCTTTCAATTCCTTTTCTTACTTCTTTTCTATGGCCATTGCCTTTTTCTGCCCTCTTTCTCAATGGTGTGAATGTAGAATATAAAGGTTGTTACCAACGGCCAGGCAGATTTTTTTTTCTTGTTCTTTTTTTTTTAAAGATCAGTCTTGTCCAGCAAGTACAATGTGATCAGCTGACACTTTTACTAAAAATGCAACAGATTTTAAACATTTTAATAGCTACACAAATATGAACACTGCATGATAAGAAAATTACAAGTGCATTCTGTAATAAATTCAGTTATTTTTGGTTTTGGTTACAGTTACATTAAGTTTTTAATAATTATTTTATTATTTTAAATAATTAAATAACTTAATTTGCTTGATTATTTATTGTATTTATTTATTATTATTGCTATTATTAGTATTATTATTTTTTCAATAAATAAAGAATTAGGTATTTGTGCCAAAAACTGCATGGCCACACTTTAGTTCTCACTATTTATTCCAGTTCTCACTATTAACTATGACTTTTGCTTCAGTAATCTACTAATTTACTGCTTAATAATAGCTAGTAAGGTAATTGTTACATTTGGGTATTGGGTAGGATTAGGGATGTATAATATGATCATGCAGAATATGCTTTATAATTACTAGTAAACAGCCAATATGTTAATAATAAGCAAGCTAATAAGCAACAAGTTAATAGAGAGAATTGGTCCCTATACTAAAGTGTTACCGGTAGAATCAAGGCATGGAAAATATGGTCATGCAGAATAAAGCATTAAGATCGGTTTATAATAAACAGTCAGTGTGCTAGTAATGTGCATACCAATAAGCAACTGGTGAATAGTAAGAAATGGTCCCTAAACAAATTATTTTCATTAATTAAATAGTTACATGATTCTGCATCTGTGCATTGGTCCCTTTGCAGTAAGGTGAAGTATTTCACACTTTTCTCTGGGACTGGAAAAGAGCAGAGCAGGTCGCCCAGTGTGGTGCCTCTCATCTTTTGTGTGCTGGTTTCCCCATGCCAGCTTTCTGCTGTCACATTAGTGCATGTCAAATACACGAGCTCACATGCAAATGTACTCTAAGACTTTTAGCTTTTTAGCTGGCTCAGAGGCTTCCTTTGCAAACAGGAAGTACTTTTTAGTCTTTCAGACTCATTTGCTAAGTGTCATCGTATTTGTCTTTCCTTTCTAAGTGTCTCTCAGGGGTGTTTTGGAGCAGTTATTCACACCTGCTGCAATGGGTAAGTAGGAGCCAGAATCCTTCATCATATAATGAACTCCTTACAGACCCTCACTACTGAAAATTTCCCTCTGGCCAGACGTACAGTAATATCAACCATGTGGGATTGTGAAGTTTGTGTGGATGTTGTCAGACGATCAGTGTGAGTGGTCAGCCTGTTGCAGGTCAAAGTTCACGGTCATCAATGGTTGAGGTGGACGGCTCTCCATCTGGTGGCGACTTGGCCTCTGAGGGTCAGGGCTAAAAAGTGTCTGTAAGTGCAGAGCTTGTCTTCAAAAGTTTTTTTGTGTGTGTGTGTGTGTGTGTATGACAGATCAAGTATGTAAATCACATGTTCGTGTGTGTCCTGTGCTGGGTCTAAAGGCTTCTTCAGTTTACAGTGTGTTATACGCAAATTTAACCCATGGCTGAACTGAATGCTCTAATCACACTCAACAATACCTGTCAAACCATTTGACCATTCACAAAACACTGCACTTCTCTCTCTCTTTCTCTTTTTGGCAGGTAGATCTTTGGTACTGCAGCTGCATGTCATGAATTGAATGAAAGCAGGCACTTGAGCAACTATGTGTGCACCCAGTAAAAAGGTGAAAAAGCCTATTAATCCCTTCCCCGATTATTCCACTAGCATTGCCCAATTACATCCAGCTCAGTGATAAGATGAATCGCTGATTAGATTAATTTTGGCTGTTAAAAGCTGTATCATTTGCTTAACACATGTGATTGCTTAATGTTAACAGTAAATAAAACTTAGCACATTTTTAGGCTTTGTAAAGTAGTTTTTAAAATTTAATTTTATTTGAATGCTTTAAATTGTAATATTTACAAGAGCTTGAACAGGTAAATATAATAAAACCTTATGTGGGAATGCCACAGAGTTTAATATGCATGATTGTGTCACATTAATGCACCTAAATACATTCTTTTCTTTTTTTATTTTTTTTTTAGTAATTGTGAAAAATTGGTTAATCATAACATCTCTATCTCCATTCCACCCACTTTATCCTTCAGTTCTCTCACTCACCCTCTCTCTCTCTCTCTCTCTCTCTCTCTGGCTGTCACTGCAGCACAATGTAGGAGCATTAGTATGCTAATGAGGTGCGGGGCGACAGGTGGCCCGCTAGACAGCTCAATTAAGCAGCTCGTTAAAGGCCAAGCTAACGAAGCGGCCTGCACTGCAAGCCTCAACAAACAATGTGACTGTGCAGGCTACAAATTGGTGAGTGCTAGTTCTGTATGTGTGTGTGCACGTGTGTAGCAGTCAAGAAGAAGAGAGTTGGAGATAGAGACTGTTTTAGTGTGTGTGAGTAAATGTGTAAGCAGGGAGTTTGAGGGAGAGACTGATTCAGTTTATGTGTGTGTGTGTGTGTGTGTGTGTGTTTAACAGTTAGCAAGGCTTTGTGATGGACACAACTAATAATGGCTAATAAGAGGGGCTGTTGCCTTTGCTCCTCAGGAAATTGAAAACAATACATAAAATAAAATAAAATAAATAGAATAGAATAAATAAATACAGACTAATTCTAATTTTTAGTACTTCCCTCCAAAACACTTGGCAGTAAACAGTCCCTTAAACTTGCTTACACAAATTTTCGTATTTTTTGGGTGTGTGGATATACACTGATGCTGTAACAATATACACTGTAATTTTTACATTCTGACGTTGAGCCATTTAGAATGAAAGTTTTGATCTGGAATTCATATGAAACTAGGCATGTATAGAAAAAAAAACGGTCTTTCGTGTTTTTAAAAAACCTTTAATGGAAGGTTAAATGTTTTAAATAGAAAAAAAAAATTATAAGCCCTGACCATCTTAAAAGAAATCTCTTTTTTGGGATGATAAAGTCACCAGTATCTTGTATATCTTAATATTTAAGTACATATTAATTGCTAATTTATTCTTATTAAGTTACTTAAGTGTATACGTTTATTCGATTAAGATTGATTTGACACATATAAATCAAATTAAGGATTCACTGATTTTAAATTCTGACTGAAAACCCTAATTTTTTTTCATGTTATGGCTGACAGTAATAAAATTGTATACTATTTTGACTTAATACTGTACACTCAAAATTAAACACAAGCATTCTAAATATGTGAATTTAGGCAATACAACATTATAATGCACTATGAAAAATCAATATTCATTATGAAATTTGTTAAAGATTACTTTACACAGTATTATTAGATGTGAGTTATGTCAGCAAATGTAATTTAAATGTAAAAAAAAAGGAAACAAGCATGTATAATTTAATATCTAATGTAAACTAAAACTGATGAATAAATATTCAAGTGTACTCATAGTCACGTTATATTCAGCACTATGTTTAAAATGCAAAATAAGCACCAGGTTAGGTTATGTTTACAGTGAAAAATTAAGTCATGTCTGTGAAAATCATTTCAAACAATAATGATGTCTGGGATTACATGCTTCTTAATGATTATGTTGCTGCATATAACATGATGAAATAAACATCTCTTTGTCTGATCTCCCAGCAAAATAAGCAGGGCTCTGAGGGCTGGGAACATTTGAGCAGCTCTGAGACAATATCAGAAGCTGCCGCAGTTTGTGGTGGAGGAGCATTGTTTATTGTGGCTAGATAAAGTTGTAACACAGACATTTTAATCAGTTTGTAACACTTAGCATTTGAGCCTTATTATCCAGGGTGTGTTCACTGGTGCGTGAAACAGCAGCGTTTGGGTTCATAACCTGACCCTCCTGTCTGAGTCTTGCTGGCATAAAGGGATCATGAGCTCTAATGGTTCAGGGATCTGCCCAGCAAACGAGGTTAGGTATGGAGGAAGACAAAAACACAGGGGCTAAACAGAGCCGCCCCATTCGTGAGCAAGCTGCTGCAAAGCTGGCCGACTCATGAATATGTTAATCCACATTTGCCCAAATAAGTATGTAGAGAGGGAGAGAAGGAAAAAAACAACAGCACTCATTAATTAATAAGGACAATGCGCCTTTAATGACAGTGTTGACACTGTTGGAGAACAAGTGATTGGGGCCTGAGAACGAGAGGTCATCAGAATGAGAGGAAGTGACACGTTGATGGGCGTTACTGTCAGAAGGAGAGGTTTTCTGTCCTAGGAGGGCAGAAAAGGTGATAGAGGATGGACATGCAGAGTATAATGAAGACAGAACTGAGCTATGAGAGAGAGAGACAAACAAGCCGCTTAGACATTTAGACAGCGCAGAGGTCAGGAAAGTCAGCTTTAGAAATACACTGATTTGGAAAGAGAAAAGAGGACACTTCAAGGATATAATAGTAAAAAGAATGAAGTCATCTGAACTTTGCATGCCGTTATTTTCTGTCACTGTGTGTAATGTATGTACCTTAAAATAATGATTGTTTTTAAACAGGTTTCCTGAACACTCTCCCTGGTTGCCATTGGTTGGAAAACATATAGCCCTGACCCAGTGTTCCTGTATCAGGCTGATCAGGATGCAAATAAATGTTTTTAAAGCACCTCAAGGCCAAGGTCAGTACATTTGCTGAAACTTGGAAAGAAAGAGTGTTTTAAGAAGGTTTCAGAAAGATGAAGTTCTTTGCCAAAAAGCTGTCTTAATATTGTCCAAGTGTCCTTCAAATGTCCTTGAAAAACCTAAGTTGACAATCCATTTACATACAAGTTGAGAAACTGTGATAACATTTTAATAGGCTATTGGAGATTAGCTGTGAGTGACTGTCAAAAATGATCTTGTGGATTATTGTGATGTTGTTTGAACTCTTATTGTGTCAGCACCCATACACTACAGAGGATCTATTTGTGAATTTGTCCAAACCTGACTGAATATCTTCCATATATTTTGTCTAAAAGAAATAGACAAGAATGAACCTTTTTTCTCCTATGATTTCAGTTCTTTCCAAAAAAGAAAATACCTAATTGTGAAAACTCATAAACTGATAACATGTTCGCTGGCACAATATACTATGTTTCATAGCTGAACTGAAAAATCTCAATCTCTCACATTTGTATCAGTGTTTGTTCCTCACAGCTGCTCTATACACTGACTTGAAGAAATGAATAAGTATTGCAAAATCTGACACATATAAGAATAGATATAGCAGCACTTCAGCATTTTTGTGCAAATCCACCAGGCCTTATGGTGTTTAATTCACATCAGTTGCATTCAAACGCACCATCTCTTTTTGATGCAACAAATTTAAGCATCGCATCGAGGCCTGAAAGGACGACAATGGCTCGATCTTTTCAAACCCCAGAGCAGCGCCACACACATAGAGATCAGAGTAAGTTTATGAAGTAATCTCTCTTTCTCTCTTCTCTCTTCTCTCTCGCTATCACTCGAACACCTCCCTCTCTCCCTCCCTCTGTGTTATGACATAGTAATCTGTGTCTCTAGCAGCTTGAATGAATAGGCGTATGAATGGCTGTTTTCTGCCTACATGAACCTATTGGAGGTGGATCAACCATATGCCCATGGACATGCACACTCAATGACAAAGGCGGATACCAACAGGTCCTCTCTGACACAAAGCGGCGTGGGGCTGAGGGAGGCGGGCGAGACGAGGGGTGCATCTTAACCTGAGACGTCCACACACACACAAGTAAATATTCTCACACACACCCCACCACATGCCACCCACACAGCAATATGTAGATGCGATATTGATACAAACCCAGCCTGGGGAGTTTGTGAAGATGATGCTTTGTTGTGTTGTTTTCGAAAGGTCTTGGTTTGTGCTGGTGATGTTATTGTGTATGTAAAGTGTATGGACGAAGAGGGAGGGACAGTAGGAAAACAAGCACTTTTTAGGAGGGGGTCAATCTGTTGCAGCTCTGGAGGAAGTCTTGTGATGGAGAGACAGTGTGTTAAGCGACATATGTGTCACAGAGGGACAAAAGGATTATGGTCCTCTTCTCGTTATCCGTGCCTTTGGACAGTGGGATTATCATCCGGGGAGTGAAGATCTTGGGCCGCTAAGCTTCAGTGCGGCCCGGTTCCTCATCTCTTGTGTGGGGTGGGAAAGCAGGGGTGAAGGGGGATCCCTGGAGAGCGGGCCGCTATCGGGATTTACATATTCATCAGAGATCAGAGCTATGTTCTCTTTCTTTCACTTTTCTCTCTTCTTTTTTCCTTGCATACACATGCTTGAACATGCTGAGATGTCTTATTTTACTGTTTCTGGATATTACTCTTTCTGTTCACCTTTAAAAATGCTTTAAATTTTTCCACATTTATTGTTGTTATATGTAATGTTTTTGTTAAATGCAAAGAGGTTCATAGTCCACAAAGTGCTGTTTTTTTCACATTTATTATTATAGTGTATTTACTGCTGTTAAATGATTAACCATGATTAAATCTAAAATGTTTTTGTTTATATAATGTGTGTGTACTGTGTATTATTGTTTATATAAAAACACACACTGGTGTGAAAAAAGTTTATATATTAAATATTTATATATAATATCAATTATATGAGAGAAATAATATATATATATATATATATATACATGTATAAATATAATTATTTTAAATGTATATATACTGTGCGTGAGTATTTATATATACATAATAAATATACACAGTACACAAATATGTTATGTAAACAAGCTTTTATTTTTGGATGCAATTAATTGTGATAATTGTGTAACAGCACTAATTATATTTTCATAGCAATGTAAGTCTAAAGTATGACTTAAAAATGAACAATTGATGGTGTCAAAGATCCAAAGAGCATCAGGTGCTTCAATAGACAACAGGAAAATTATGACAATCATGTACAGATAACATGGTCAGATCACAAATATATTTATTTACCTAGAAATAGTACAGAATTTTATTTAAAAGAAAAGAATAAAGCTAAATTCTTTTAGAAATTTTTTTTTCATAGAATTTTGACACTAAAATGATTGTGACCCCATTGTGTCTTCACAAATAAATGCATCACTCTGGCATGGAGAAATATAATAATTTTGTATTTGAAAAAATTACAGAAGGAGTGCAACATAGTAACTACTGTAGTGGAGGGCAAATGAAGTTCAGCTGAGGTGAAGGGGTGAGACAACGTCAAAGAAGGGACAACAGAGAGAGAGAGAGATCGAGAGACGTGTCTAATGAAGGAATGCACACAGAGAGATGGAAACTAATGGAGACAAAGGATGTACAGAGTGAGCGAGAGAGGGAGAAAGATGGTGATGGGGTGGCTGACTGCTGTTGAACTCATCGTCATCTTAATTGATGAGGTCATCCTGGGGACTATCCCAAAACTAGAGTGTCCCTGGGAGGTCGTCACCAGGTCATCCAAAAGTCAAAGTGCATCAGAGAGAGATGACATAGCATATAACTTTTCTTTGTGTTTTGTTCTTGTTTTTGTTGTTTGTTTGTTCATGTTTTTGTTTTGTTTTTTTCATTTAATTGAAAGGATAGTTTAGACCAGACAGGGAAGTCAGGAAGTGAGAGAGAGGGATGGAAATGGGATCATGACAAGATGCAAGCTGGGTTTGAACCCGTCACCTTGATCAGATATTTCTATGTCCCGATTTTCTATGTGCATTACTAACTGTACCACAGCTCCAACTTCTATGCCTTTCGTTCAACAAATATTACTACTTACTTGACTGCTTCAAAATTACTTAAAATTTATTTCAATGTGACTTTTAAATATAAAGTGGATACGGAAAATATTCAGACCCCCTTAAATTTTTCACTCTTTGTTATATTGCAGCCATTTGCTAAAATCATTTGTTCATTTTTTTTTCCTCATTAACGTACACACGGCACCCCATATTGACAGAAAAACACATAATTGTTGACATTTTTGCAGATTTTTGGGTTTAAGTCAGGGCTCTGGCTGGGCCATTCAAGAACGGTCACGGAGTTATTTTTGCTGTGTGCTTAGGGTCATTGTCTTGTTGGAAGGTAAACCTTCGGCCCAGTCTGAGGTCCTGAGCACT
>JAUMHE010000056.1:13218664-13238746 GCA_032359235.1 Enteromius mattozi | reverse complement strand
ATAATATACAAAATTAGTAAATAACTAGAATAAATATATATAATTGGTTGCAGCCAATATATAATCATGTTTAGGTACCATGAAATTAACTTAAAGGTGCAGTATGATTGACAGCTAGCGGTTGAAATGGGTACTTCAAAAACAAAGGCATTTCACCTTGGATTGCACATTTCAGAGTAGAATTACTGGCTATAGCATTATTTTTCAGAGAAACAGCTATGTATACTGTACATATTATGTTATTTTTGCCTTTAGAGTCAAAAACTTACCCAAAGCACCTTTAATATAAATAAAAAGGTCTATACAATTTTTATTTTTATTTTTATTTTTTAACAAATTGTAATTATTAAGAAACTAAAAAAACCCGAAGTATTCAGGGAGTAAATTAAAGACAACAGTTAATAAAGACCGTTTTACCTCTTTTTCTCACACATACATACAAAGGTTTGTTATGAAATTGGATCCATGTCTTTGATATACTGTCAATCAAATGTTTTCTGCTGGAATTGCTAGAGTGTAGGTGTCAAAGTAACCTTTGCAACACAGGCACACAAACACACACACACACATATATATAACGAAACACAAATAGACTCGCTCAGCGACAACACACTCGGTAATTGCTGCCTATTAAGGTCTTCGCTTCTCTCTCACACCTCATTACAGGCCTAAACATACACTGCCCCCTCATTACAGATTGCTTGCTAAACACACACACATATACAATTCCCTCATTCCCACCTGTCAGTTAAACACTCAACCTGGCAAGCGTGACCACTGAGAGTTGGGTGTTAACTCGCTGATGACAGTGTGAGAGGTGTGGGCTCTGTAACCCCATTCCAATACATGGTAGAAAACTGTTATGCGTGCTGACCTTATGTGCCTGTGTGTGTTGTGGGAAGTCTCTAACAAGAGGCATTTGTCAGGACGGTGCGCTTCTCTTGTTGGATTAGAGTTGACTTTGAACACACACTATGAAGAAAATGGACTATCGTGTAGAAAAACCAATTAGCGCTTGTATCTATACATGTACCTCATGCTGTTAGAAAGTGTTCAGAGGGTTAGCATGTGCAAAAGCAACAGGTTCAAATCCGTTGTGTGTAAGTAATGTTTTTTTATATGATTTTTATATCATTTTATAATGATTTGGTTTCATCGGTTTCATCATAATTTATGTCACAACTATCATCTCTCCGTCTTGTGCTCCTGTTATTCTCTACAATGAAATAATGTGCAACCTTTAGCAATGGGGGGTTTGTTTGTTGTAAATTGGTGCAATTCGCTATAGACCCTGATCTTTTTCTCACTCTCTCTTTCTCAAGGTGAAAGGAAATTGAATGTGCCAAGAAGAGCAGATGGGTTGGTGAGAGGAGAATAAAGGAACAAAAAGTTGCTGCAAAACAGAGGAGTACAGTTATGGTTATGCTATGGTATGTGTAAGATCCAAATGGTATGAAAAACTTGTCGTATTATCAGCTACCTTTATACAAAGTAACTGTACTTTTACTATATGACAGGCACAGTCTCTCTGGAGTAACCTGGGATGGAGTGTCTTACAGACTGTGATGATAATTCATGACTCATTCTTTTGAAAGACTTTAATCTGAAGTTAACCTGAAATTAAACCACCCCGCCATTAATGGTGACATTTTTGTTTATGATAGTTTAGTAAGAAAGAAAATCAGCTTGCTGATGTTCAACTTAAAATTGTCTCATTTTGAAAGAAACTAAAAGAAGAGCATTTTGAAACTTGGAAGGAAGTTCAGAACAAATGGACACTTGAAAAGATGTATGAAAGAAAGGACGTTTAGTCCATTGTGATTAGTGATGTCTAACTTGGTTATGTTATTGGCCTTTTTTATTAATGTGAAACACAAGGTCTGTGTTTTGACAATAGTTTGTTTTTATCTAAAGCCTTTGCTTCAATGTAATTTACAAGAATGTGTTGCTAGCTGCATCAAGAAGCAAAAGCTAGTCATTTCTGACAGACAAACAGCTTGTTTTGTTCATACTGTACCTATAAATGTATGCCCTAATGTGCTGTTTGTCCGTGTCCCAGCTTGCAATAGTTTGCAGATCCTCTTCAAAGTACTTCAGATGACAAGGAACCCCTCTTAAAAACACAAGCCTGAGCTCTTCAGTTTAAGAGCCCGGCGGTTTGCCTCACTGTGTGTTTCTAACCCAGGAAACTGACAGATGCCCATAAATTATTTGGCTTTAGTTTTTTAAAAGCACAGCTCATTTACATCAATTTGTAAGAGGTGGGGGAAAGTGGTAAAGGGGTTTGTAACTTTAGGTATGTATATGCGAGTGTGTAAGGGAGGGGGGGTCATCTTAGGTGGTCAGCGTAGCCATTCTTTCACCCTAGTATCCTGTCGTATTCCTTGAACCCTTACATACTCACCATTTCCACACACACACACACAGCAGAGCTCAGATGCCTCCCCGCTAATTAGCAACAAGTCAGAGCCGCCCACTTCTGCAGGGCAGTAAATATTCCCACACACTCTCACACTCGCACAGACGTCCCTAACTCGGATACAAGACCCTCGTTCCTTCTCCATTCTTTCACCTCTTTTCTGATTTTTATCACCTCCCCTTGTTTTGTTCCCACTTCTGCAGCCATCAATCATCCCATTGACCTATCTTGTTAGGGGAAACTCACAGACACACCCCCTCGCCTCTTCCAGGCCTCAATCTCGTCCCACGCTCTCTTTCTTTCTATATATGTATGCATCAGAGCCCCAATGTCCATCTCTGACTTATACCTTCATGCTCCATCCTCCTCTCCTGCGTGGTTAGTGGTCAGGACAGGGTTGTGTCCGTGGGCCGGAGAGGGTCGTTGGGAGGTGTTGGGGGGGGGATTAGATTTAGGGAACACTCTGGGTGGTACGGTAGCCCCTGCGACGAGCACAATGCCTCCTGTGTCCCCATGTGACACACACCCTTGTTTTACAACAGGGGAGGAGACACCTTCAATGCCCCAATGATGTGAACCACCCTGAGCCTATTCAGGGTGACAAACGGCCACTGCTGGCCCCTGCGACAAACACATGCACAGACAGACCGCGACTATCACACGCATTAACACGGCTTTTGCCTCATGTTGCATTTATTTGCTAACTGTCCGGGCAAAAAAACACTACTGCTAAAGGTACGAGGTGAGACTCATTGAGACTACCTAGATGACATTAATATGCACACTCAAACCCGAGACAGATGGAATAAAAAGACTTTCGTCTACCTTTAGCGCTTTCTCCCTCTCTTTTCTCTCTGAAAGAACCTTCTTGGCTGGCTCTCAGTGGGGTTGAATTGGTATGGCTTTAATTGAATCAACTAGCTCTTTTCTTGTGCCGCACTTGTGAGGCCAGAGCAGCCAAATGGCTTGATGACAACGTAATAGCAAAAGAATTGAATGAGCGACGCTGCCAGAGGGGAGTGAAAACCCAATGGCATTCCTTCGTATCTGCAGCAATACACAGTCGTGTTATTACGCTATTATAACACTATTTCGATTGCTGAACTTAGCCTAAACACATAAAGAATGATGTTTTAGCGGAATTCTGAGATATCTGTGACCTTGTAGATTGTTGACATTGTATGAGCCTACAATATTCTATTCAAACGAGCATATTACATAAGCAGTTGTTTTTATTTTATTTATATATTTTTTATTTATAAAAATTATAGGTATGTGCAATCCCTAAATATGGGTTTGTGAACCCCAGAAGGTTTGTGAGGGAAATGCAGATTATTTGGTTATGAGTTGCTAAAAAGCTAGTAAAGCATCAAGGCTGCATTTAGTTAATCAAAAATACAGGAAAAAAAGTAAAATTGTCAAATATTTTTATTATTTAAAATAATGGGTTTGTATTTTAATATACTTTAAAATATTACTTATATCTGTCAAGCAAAACTGAATTTCCACCAGTCATTACTCCAGTCTAAAGTGTCACACGATCCTTGAGAAATCATTCTAATATGCTGATATTATTAGAATTATCAATGTTGTGATGGCAAATATTTATTTGGAAACTGCAATACTTTTTTCAGGATTCTTTGATGAACAACATTTATTAAAAATATAAATATTTTTTAACAATATGAATCTTTGCCATCACTTTTTATCATTTTAACACATCCTAGTTGAATAAAAGTTTTAAATTCTTTCAAATAAAAAAAGAATAAACATTTACTGAACGGTCAAGTATATTGTTAGAAAGTATTTCTATTTAGAATAAATGCTCTTCTTTTTGACTTTTTATTCATTCAAGAATCCTAAAAAAATATCACAGGTTCCAAAAACATATTAAGCAGCACAAAAGTTTCCAGCACTGATAATAAATCAGCATATTAGAATTTCTGAAGGATCATGTGACACTGAAGACTGGAGTAATGATGCTGAAAATTCAGCTTTGCATCACAGGAATAAATTACATTATAAAGTATATTAAAAAAGAAAATTGTTTATTTTACATGCAGTAATGTAACTAAGTCATGGTAAACATCATTATACATTACTATAAAAGATGTAAAACGTAGAGGTTATGATTGGAAGTTAAATAAAAGTGATGGAAAGATTCAGACAATCCTACACAAATTCTCTTTCTGTTCTCTTTTGTCTGATCTTCCATATGCCAGATTTGACCAGCCATTTTGAACCAAAGAAACCCATTACAGTCTGTCATTACAGCTTTCTTTCTTTCCTTTCATTTCTCAGCTTCCAGCGGAACATTAAAGAGGAAGTGCCAACCATTCTTTGAAGATGTTCAGGTTATTGGTGAACAATCGGTGTGAGGCTGACGTAGATGTCTCGACCCCTGGTTGCTGTGGACGTTAGGGATGCAGAGGAGGGATGGAGCGATGCATTTCTCTTAAAGAATCCGGCTGAGACAATAGAACAGTGCACAGGCACTTGGGGAACAGAAGGGTGACACAGAGGGCAGCTCTCACCCACAACAACTCTCACCCTTTGAAAACAAAACCCCAACCTGTTACTGCTTCAGCCTGTCTGTGGGAGGGGATGCTTGTAATAAAGCTGCCAGCCCTCTCGTTAGGCATCATGAGGGTAAGTGCATGTGTATGTGTTTGAGTGAAGGACCATGGAGTAATAGTACTGGAATGCTCTCTTTTAAGTGACATTTGGGAGCGAGAGCTCTGTGTCACTCTATTTTTCATATGCATGTCTTTTTGTCCCTTGCCATTTTTATTTTAGTTTCCTTAAGAAGTCCTCAGACAGATCCGTTTAAACAAGTAGATATAATACACTGTAAAAAAATATCCTGTTAAATTTGTAAAAATAGACAGCTGTAGGCACTAAAAATTCTTTGTACAAAAATATGATGACAGTGTTTCAGGTATAACAGGAATATTGATGCCTCTATATTTTACAGCTTGCAACCATATATTTAATAAAGTGTCACAATAATAATACAAGTGGTAAAATACAGAGCCACATGATCAATCAGAGTTGTCCATAAAAAAATAGCCAATATTCATATACAGACAGTGCATCGTGTCATACAAAACACCATCAGGATTACGCACAACTCATAAATAATGCAATAAACAAAAACTCAATAATAGATAATTTAACATTGCATGCAACCCATTTCAGTAGAAAAGTGGCTAAAGTATCCAACTGTAGCTGGGCTTTTTGGTGCAGATTTCAAAAGATACAAAAACCTTTTCTTGATGTCATCTCAGCATCCTTCACACAAGAGCATATATGCAATCACACACCCCTCCTTTTTATCTTTCCCTCTTGCAGGATCAGGGGAGCAGGTTGTGGTAACATTTGTTGCATTTGGCTGCAGCAAATCCCACAGCTTTTTTCCTGAAAAGAAGCAGCCACGTTAAACAAGGGGGGGGGCTCTTCTCCAGTGAAGCCCTGGTCTTTCTCCTGCTCTCAGCCTGCGCTCAGCGGTCTGCATGCCCCTCACCATCGCTTGCAAATCCCCCTTTATCTGCTGGCAGCCAGATGGGGTGGCAGGAATAATAGGCAGAGCCTGATGAGCACCATTCAATTTGTCCAGCCGTGTAAAGGAGCTTGTAAGCCGTTCCATTTGAGCAGGGTGTAATAGTAGCCAGGGGAGCAGAGGCTATGTTAAGACTTAATTACCTACTAATGGCTGTTGTAGGGACAAAAGACTTGTGTAGACCCCAACAACTTACACTTCTGTAATAGAGGAGAAAGGCTGGGAGAGGAAGGGGTTGGGGGGGGGACGGTTTATTGAGATGTTGTAGTCAGATATTTGTGATGTCCATATGTTAAAAAATGACATCAACACAACTTTCCTTCACTATGTGTATGAGGTGTGTGGATGGAAAGAATGAACGAAAGAAAGGAAGAAAAAGACTTTGCTGCATGTACTTTGATTTTCTTTAGAAAGCCATTTGGGCTCAGAAACCTGGGAGAAAGGTTTTCTTGTTTTTTTCTATTCTTATTCTCTTTTTTTCAATTGGAGGGAAGATTAGCAGGATTAAGACTGCCTCACATATGCTGCTCTTCACTATTGGCATTCAACATAACACAAGCCCAACTGCCACCCAGACGGGAAGAGAAAGAGAATGAGTGAGAGTGAAGGTTTTCCTATGATATTAAAGCATTGCTACACTGAAACAAAACTGTTTGGAATAATTGTGGATGCGAAAAAGGCTGTTCAGTGAGAATGGGAGAAAGTAATGAAACTGTTGGATGGTAAGAGGAGGGAATCAGGATGGATTGGTGATGGAAAATAGCTAAAGAGATGCATAAAGATGGGTCTTTTTTTGGTTTTCATTTTAAACTAAAAATCTGCAGTTTCTGTATTTAGATAATTATTAAAAAAATGTTATAAAGAGGGAAACAAATGTTTAATATTGAGCACTCGCCAATCAAATTGACGCAAATCTGTAACACTGACTATCTAAACTTCTTTATGGATAACATGATTATTAGGTTTTAATTGTAATGTTCATGAAGGGGTTCAATTTGACTTCACTATGCTGATAATATAATACATATGTGTATGTATGTGTATATATATATAATATAGGATAATGCTTTCCTACTGTTGATAGCATAAATCAATGTTGTTGTTTTTTTAAATATAATGTACATTTATAATGCCTTATGTTACATTACCTAGGCATTATTTCAAAACTTTTTAATGCTTTGTGAGTTTGTAACACAACACCTGTAGCAAATTTGGCTAAACGTGTCTCCAAAATTCATAAATGTAATTTCTTTCTTTCTCTCTCTCGCTCTCTCTCTTTACACCTCTTTTAGTCATAGAAAAGCTGAAATGATCTTTTCCTTTTGCTATTAGAGCAACTGGATTCACCATTATTCACCAAATAATGACTTCTGCTTATAAGAATCCTGGAAATACAAAGATGTCTATTTGAAAATAACTGAAAATAGAAGCATTTTGTTTTTCTATTGAAAGTAGCAGCTTTTTACCGTTTTGCAAATAAAATAAAAAGAACCTCCGCTTTACAGAGAAGCAGAAAAATGTGCTGTGACATGACAGATGTAATATTCACGAAACATGTGAGAGACATAGAGAGACAGACAAGATTCTAAATACTGTGAAGTACTCTGCTTATTTTGAGTTTTGTGTTAACCAACGTTCGAAAAATGCTGAAACTGAACTCCAGCTGGATTAATTAACTTAAGTATGACTGCAGTTACAGCTCTGGCTAATTTAGCTCTTAGGGTTAACAGTTTTTACACATATACACACCTCTGCCCACCTCATTATTGGAATGCGCACACAAACACATCATTATCTCATAAAGGTAATGAGAAAAGAAGAGTCTGGCTTTGCCAACAGGCGGAAATTAGCACTCAGTCTCCTTCCACACTCATCCAGCAGGCTAACATTCATTCACCCTGAGGTGGCAAAAGCTCTCGTATCTCTCTCTCCCTCTTTCTCTGAGGCAGGCCCTCGTTAAACAAATAGCTTTTAATTAAATGACTGAGTGACACAAAATGCAGCCAGTTCTGTATTTTTGCCATTTCAGTTGATTAAATTTTCTGCACCTGAACTGTGAAGTTTGAATAAGCTGTAAAATGCTGTTTGAAAACTGGCATTGCTTTCTCTCCTTTTTTTTTTCTTCTCAGTTTTAAAGCAAATATGTTACATCTAAAAATATGATTTAGATAAATATTACAGACCTACAAATGTATAAATGAAGTATCACTTTGCATCACAGTACATTTTATACATATTACATTTATTGAAATAATTATGATTGCTGCAGAGACAGGAGGTTCACATATAACTTCTCCACAGAAACTTACAATTAAATAGGCTACATTGCTCATTAGGCTTTTACACAGCACTTATGTAATCACTATAGTAGCCAGTGTTTGTGCAGCAAGTCTTGTTTAAGCAGGTCTGTAAAAAATGAGTGTACATCTTTGTCATTGGCTGAGTGTGATCTAAATCAAGAGGTAATGACGTCAGCCATGCATGCTCTTAATTAGCCTTAATTGGCAACATTCTCGGCGGACTACAGTTACCAAAGTTGGGATGAATCGAGGGGCAGACCAACCCCTGTCTTTCTCTCTCTGTAATTGCTCCCAAGACAGTTGTCAGTCAGTGTGTGTTGTGTGGGTGCGTGTGAATTTGTGTGCATTCTTCCCTGGGTGACATTTCAGATAATTATATGCGCGAGGAATAAACTGCAGCTCTGACAATAGGGCTCTTTCTGCCACCCCCCCGGTTCTAATCCAGACAGTCGCGGCATATATTACCATTTTGGTACACTTAACAAGTGAGATTACCGGAATCCATAATGAAGGAACTGAACTACAACTTCTCTCCGACACCGCCGGTTTAAACCAACTCATTTGCATAAGCGTATTTAACGAGAGTAAACAAGCAAACAGACAGACGGGACTGTCCGCACGGGGAAAACAACCAAACAACAAGAGCTCAAAGATGCTTCAATGAAAATATGTTAAAAGACCTTGATCTGGTGATGTCTATCCTAAACTCCTTGATGCGTCTGATAAATCTACACCTGTGGAGTCAGAAGAACAGACACATTTCCACACACGTTTGATCTATCTATCTATCTACTGTATTTATCTGTCTATCTGTAAACCTACGGCCACATATCTGCGTATATGTCCAATTAATTTCCAAATAAGTGAAATGTAAATTGGTCATAAATATGGGCGCTGTGTGTTACCCGGCTGTTTATTCCCTCCTCTTCTGCCCCAAACAATAACTTCTGTTTGTCCATATTGGACTAATTGAAATGTTTCAGATCATAACCGTTAAAAACCATTTTACACGCCTCGTTTATTAACGATTTAAATGCGCTTAACGGCTGAAATCAGTCAGCTGTCAGGCGCCCGCATGGGGTCACCGGGTTAAAACAATATGAGCGCATTCAAACCGCAAAATAGTGTCTGTTACTGACCGCGCTCAATCTCGCGGGAAATAGCACACGATCACCAGGAAAATCTTGCATCGGCATTCTGCATCCATCCGCCCCTGCCTGAAACCACTCTTTTATAGCATTTTGCAAAGCTATTTAATTCATATGAATCAAGTTAAAAATTTATAACTAATATAAAATAATGTAATTTGTTATTTTTAATAATAATAATAATAATAATAATAATAATAATTTCAAAAGCTATGTATATGTATATATAAAGTAAAAAAAAAACATTATTATATTTTAATTTATTTTAATTGATATATATATATATATATTTTTTTTTTCTTTTTCGCTTCAAACATGCCAACCTGCACATGCAGTGCGTTTTGATTTAGGAAAGTTAATTACATTAACAAACAAAGTTCTCTTTTAAGTTTTTATTTGTCCAAGCATAACTTAATAACTTAAGTACAGTCTGCACAGTTTGTTCAACCGACCCTCTGTAATCCAAACCCAACGATGTTCTGTGAGGATGCACCATATGCGAAGTGTGTCTAATGCATTTAATGAAGCCTCAGGTTTTTTTTTTTTTGCAATGACATCAGGTTTTTGGACCCCCACCCACTGGAGCTCATTGGTTCTTGACGGGCTGTCGGAAAAGCGTTGACATTGTCCCGGTGACTTGCCCCCGGGTGATGGGGAGGAGGGACCTACTATAAAATAGCCCTCGTCACTCTCGGGCGTGCCAAACACAAACAGTGCACGAGTGAACTGGAATAACGAGTGAATTCTGCAAAGCCACACACAAGCACGCGCTTGCACCTGCTACCGGTAAGTTTGAATATATAGAAAATATTGATTAATTTTTATAAAAGTATGAAAGCAATGTGCACCGTAAAGGCCCGCGTTATTTAAACGATTAAATAATGTTCTCCTAGTAATTATTCCGTGGATTAATTTATTATAGGCTACTGAATCACTATTTTTTGTCATAGCCTAATTTTTATTTTTATAGTTTGCTGAACTGGAAAAATGTGTGACAAACTTTACAGTTTTTGTAAACTTATTGGGTTGAGGAGTTCTTAAAAATCTCTAGGACATATTAGGACATTAAATCTGTTGTAGGCTGCTGCATTTAATCAAACCGGGTTAACTAGTTTTTAACTTTTCATGTTTTATTTTTGTATTACATTTTTAAGTTTTAGTTTTTAACCATGCTCTTCTTTTAAAGGAAGATTGACATCTGCGAGAATCTGATAGCGCACTGAACACCATGGACTCCGACACGAGCCGAGTGTCCAGTAGACCTTCTTCTCCTGAAGGCGACGATCTCTTCCTGTCCGCTGTCAAGAAATCCGTGGGTTTCTCCGGCGCCGTCTCCTCCACGCAGAGCGATTCTCCTCCGGAGTTAAGAGGCGCAGATCTGCGGGGCGTCTCCAGCGCCGACGAGGACTCGATGTCTCTGAAGATGCTCTCCAAAAAGGACCGTAAACTTCTGTCCGAGTCCGAACTGCAGAACATGCGCCTCAAGATCAACAGCCGCGAAAGAAAACGCATGCACGACCTCAACATCGCAATGGACGGGCTCCGAGAGGTCATGCCCTATGCGCATGGGCCATCCGTGCGCAAGCTCTCCAAAATAGCCACGCTGCTGCTCGCGCGCAACTACATCCTTATGTTGAGCAACTCGCTGGAGGAGATGAAACGACTCGTGAGTGAGATCTACGGAGGAGGGAGCGGGGCTCATCACGCCGGCTTCCACCCGTCCAGTTGTGGCACCCTTACGCACGCGGCGGGCGCTCCGTTACCGGGTCACCCCGCTGCTGTCTCACACTCGTCTCACCCGGTGCACCATCCTCTGCTTCCACCAGCAGTCTCCACCGCCGCATCTCTCTCCGGCCCGGGTCTCTCAGCCGTCAGGCCGCATCACGGACTCCTCAAGGCACCATCAGCCGGCGCTGGAGCACTTGGCGCTGGCTTCCAGCACTGGGGTGCGGGGATCCCGTGTCCGTGCAGCATGTGCCAGGTTCCTCCGCCTCACGTGTCCGGTATGAGCACAGTCAGCATGCCACGACTGACCAGTGACTCAAAATGAAGCACTAAACTTTGATAAAAGAACTTTGATGCGCATCCATAGACTTTTATATATTAAAGCTGTATTATCTCGTGTTTATCGGTTTATGGCTGAACAATTTGTTTTTGGAAAGCACAAATAGTTCTGAAGCGAAGAAAATGGATCAAAGCCACTAACATAGAGTTTTCTAACACTTTAGAGGTATTAGGTTTGCTATTCATGTGCATTTCTGTGTATAAAGTTTGTGAAAATGGCGTACCTTACTCTTTTTAGCCTTCGAACACTGGACTGCTATTTACAAAATAAGTATAATGCGAAACTTATCCATTTATAGCGTACAATTAAGAATACATTTAAACTTACGATTCATGCTGCAGTTAAAGAGGGCTAAATAGTTTAATGAGCCATTAATATTGGACGAAATTATACATTTAAAAAGTCCTAGCTTTGGAAAACATAATGGGACTGCACTGTGTAAATATGTAGATAGAATTTGTACAGTTTGAGAGATTTTATATTACCTTCCCCAGATTATGTTTGGGGTCAGAATTCATTTGCCAAGCGCTGTCTGTAACAGGAAAGATGCACCTGTTCATTCCTGCACTGTATCTCTCTCTATGTCTTTATCTCTTCCTCTGTCTCACTTTAGTTTTCTGGCTTTCCATTTTTATTTTTATCTTTTCTTTCTGCACAAGCATACCCATGGCCGATGCGAAGAATGATCAACTTTTATTTTTTATAATAAAGTGTAAAATGATATTTATTTACTTATTTTGATGGTATTTTCAAATTAATGTGTGGTTAATGTTTGAGTCCTAACTGTAAAATAAATGTTTTAAAATGATGCATTTATTTGCTTGTTTGTGATTAATTTATCTATTTATTTTCACTATGCAAATTCACACATAGATTATAAATACTTCCTCCAATATGAAATGGACAGAAAGGAAAAACAAAATGAACAAAGACGAAAAACAAAAATATATCTGTTTATCTATCTATCGAATCCTTAACACGTCAAAAAAAAAATTATATTGAAAGAAAATAAATTATAGTCACAGTCACAGTATATTACAGTTCATTTGATGGAATAAAATGAAGATCTATTCTCGGAAACAAATAGGCTAATGACTTATTCGCTCGTGTAAAGAACAAACAGAGAGTGCTCCGACACCATTTACTTATTGTAAACGGGAACAAAGATCTGAAAGTCTAAAAAGTCAAAAAAAAAAAGCTGAGAATATTCAATAACTTACATATAAACAGACCAAAAAACACAGTCTGTTTTTAATTTAGACAATATCGTTTATAACATAGTTGAATATTTTTTTATTTATATTTTATTTTGTATTTTAGGTTAGCAATATTTCATTATTCATTTCATTATTTCATTAACGCTTGATAAATTATAGAAATCTAAATTTTGGTTAATAATAATTCGTATCAGTATTATTTCAGACGCATTACATTTTCTAAACAATGATATATTAAAGATTTATCCCAGCTGAATGATTTACACATTATTCTTTACTATTTATTACATGTATAAGTATTTATACATTTCTACTATTATATTATATGTATTTATACAGGCGAATTAAGCTGCAACTGAATACCTGGTTTCTTTTTAATTTACAAAATAATGTAGGTACTGATCATTCTAATCAGCCTAATTAAACAATTTTTTTTTCTCAACTTTTGAGCTGTTAAATAGCCTTGATGCGTTCGATTGCGTTAAAATGACACATTTCTTTATCTCAACCCTATAAATTCCGACACAGATTGAGACAAAACATTTATTCCAGCACATGGTGAGATGGAGAACAAGTTATTTATGATATAGTTTCCAGTAATTTGTCAAGTCTAGGTGACATCAAGCTCTGGAAGTCGCCTTAATTTCTTCACTTGACTTCTGTGTCAGCTGCGAACACCCTTACCTGTCAACCAGTGATTCTGCTGCTGTGGGCAGCTTTCCAAATGAGACCTTGTACATTTTCTTATTAACTTTTATGAAGCATATTCACTTCATTCTGAAAAAATGAGATAACCTTCATGTTTTTAAGCCTCATGGAGGGGATCATTTATTTAGAATGCAGGAAACGCATTTGAAGTCTTGCAGTACACAAAATATGCACCGAAAAAAAGGAGCTGCGAGATGGAGAGAATAAATAAAGGAGTATTAGGTGGAATACATAACTAAACGCCAGCAGCTGGATGGCAGATTGCTCTTTCTGTTGCAATGTTTTCCAAGGGATCTTTGAGCTGGAACGATATGGAGTGAAGCTGGCTTTTGAATATTCATATTTGCCACTTGTTTATTTGTCTATCTGTTTTAAAATCCATTATATTATAGGCCTATTATTATAATTCGTTATATTAAGTTTTGGTTTTTGTTTTTTTTACAACAAAGAGGGTCATTTTTATTTTTTATGGATAAACTTTAGCTGATTGTTATAGAAGATAGTTTATTTATTCACTGTTTCATTTACATTTTTTTATTTGCCGAATTTTCCTTGATGCATTTTGGGCGGTTTAATAACATCATGCAAATAGAATAGTTTAAAAATCAAATAAAAACGGCTCATGTACATCAACAAATCTTTTTTTTTAAAGTTTCAATTATAAAAGTTTCAGTATTGTACCCACCCAGGAGCAGTCAGTGTAATAGTAATTTCGACCCCAGATTGAGCTCCATGAAAGCAAACAGGCTGCTGATGTCTTGTCTTCCTTCACTAACATCTGCTTGTTAGTAATTTTCAGCCGCCTCGCCCATTTGCTCCGCGTAAAATGCAATTACTCCGAAAGGTAATGAGAATTACAAGCTATCACATTTCCAAATTAATCCTCCGCTGAGCCACTGGCTGAACACAGTCAACCTTAACGAAGGTCTGCTCTCATTCACTGACTTACTGACAATAGGCCTTAACTAATAAATCTACAAAAGTAAGGTGTCATGAGTCAAAACTAAAAGTGCCAATATCAAGCGGTAACTGCATACATATCATTCCATAGCAGATCAATCAGATGTGATGTCAGTGTAAATTAACTCAATGTTTAATCTGCTGCATTATATGATGTAACAGTGCTTAGACAAAAGAGTATGGCTATAAATGAAACTTTTTAAATCAATAGCTAATATTTAACCAAAGTACTGCAGTCTCATGCATAGACTTTTCACAGACTGTTTAGTGTTTAATATTTATGTGTGTGGTGGTTTTAAACTCAGATCTTAAAGCCATTCTTAAATCCTCTGATTCAGCACAGATGTTGGGCCATTCAGACGCAAACACTGGGCCTTGTTAGCCCAAAGGATTAGAGCGAGAGGATTGAAGAGATGCATCAAAGGTGGTGGAAAAACACAAATAACGTGGAAAAGAGAAGAGCCAAAATAAACAAATAAATGAAGTGCATCTGTAGCATTGTGGGACAAGTAAGTAACAAAAAAAAAAAAAAGAGAGAGAGAGACGGGGAGAAGTAAAGTTATCCACTCTGTCTCCCTCAATCCTAAAATGTGTTCTTCTGCCTCTCAATTCCATTGATCCATCATCGTTATAGAAAGTGTCAGTCATTTATCACATAATCATTCCAAGAAGTGCATTTTAGAGGAGGAGCAGACGGATTATTTGAGGAACACATACAGTGGCCATATGAGACCACACCTCCCCTGGGACGAGTGTTTATCTCACCCTCCATCATCTGTTCATCCTTATGTAACACACCCCATGGAGTGAAGGACATCTCCATGTAAAAAAAATATTATTCTTGATTTTAGTTCGTTGGGACTCATTAAGTGTCTTGTGATGATTGCATGATTAATCAATCACGTAATCATCACATGAAGGAAAGTGAGAAGAAAACATTGAGTGAAACAAGTCTGGCATGAATGAGGGTGATACATCATACTTCATACACAAATAAACTTTATTATTCTTTCTTTTGTTTTTTTCCTTTTGAGGCACAAGATAGGGACAAGACACGCAAATTATTTTTCAAACCTCTAAACAAATTGGTAACCTAAAAAATTTTAACATTAAGGAACTATTTCTAACGTTTTTGTGTAATGTATTTTGGTAAATTAAATATTTTGACAAGGGAAAATCAGCTCATTTAGATGTTACCACCTTTAAAATAATAACAATAACCGAACACATTTACCTTAAATAGTCTAAACCCAGGATATCAAAAACTAAAGCCAAGCAAAACAAAACAAAATCTGTTTTATTAGAGTGTAGAAATTTCAGGGTTTTAATGTGAGAGTTTTTTAAAATTTGCTATTGGGCTTTTGGGAGTGAATGAGAGAGACTGCATGCGCATCTGTGTGTTTGTTAGCAGGTCATGATCTGGGGTGCTGTGTAGAACTACAAGTCTATGATTTTAAAGCCAGTGCACTTTCATACAGGGTGGATCAATGTGTTTACTGAAAGAGACTAAGACAGATGGAACAGAGAAACCAAGAGAAAGAAAAGAGAGTCTGAGGAGTGTAAGGTAGATAGAAAGATGTGCATTAGAAATGTTTGAGCGGTTAAAGAAAGAGGGGATAATCCTGTAAGGGCCTGAGCTCTTGGATATTCATGACTGGCCGAGTGTGGATGCGCTGTGAAAAGAGGACAGGGCCTGGACAACTTAACATCAAAGAGCATCACGGGAGCTCTGCAGGCCAATGAGGGTTTGTGGTTGCTGGACCTTTTGTTTGTGGCTTTGTTGCTGTCCAGCTGAACCTTTTCAGAGAAATTATCTTATGAGCAGTGTTACTTCTTTCAGAAAAACTGTGTGTGTGTGTGTGTGTGTCAGATAAACTCTAAATGACTTTGTCCTGCAATCTGATCCTGTTCTGGCATATGTCTCTCTGCTTCAATCCACTGGGAACACACTCTCATTCTCTGTCCTTCTGCAGTACAAAATCATATTAGTAACTCGTGAGTGAGGAGTAAACTTTCTCTGCCCACTTCTGTTGTCACACACACACACGCTTTCATTCAAGCTCTGCATTTAGATGTTGTGTGTGCATGTGTCAGGGCGGTTGATGGATGGTTGGGTGATAGAGGTGTTCTTCTCTCAGTTTGCATGGGTCGCCTGACTCTTCTTTTCTCTCATTTATCTTCACTCATTTTCAGCCGCCACGACAAGCGCCTGAGAATCCATCCTTCATCAGGCCTGTGCTGCCTGAATGGAGGGCAGACCGGAGCTATAGTTAACATTCAACACTGGAAAGCTAAATTAGGTCATTTACTCTGTACACATGCTATATTCAAACAATGGAACATCTCAAAGCCTTGTTGCCTATATCGCGAGTTTAGAATCGCTGGCTGGTTAATTTTTTTCCCCTGTAAACTTTTTACACTGGTGACTTTCTGCCCTTTAGTCTGTGATCTTGACTGTGGGCGTGTGTGTTTCTATTTGACTTTGTGTGTGTGTCTGGCTGGTTCCTTTTCGCGTTGTCTTGTTGCCTGTTCAGCTAGTCAATGAGTTATTCCTTGTCTTCTTCTTAAACCATAATGCGCTGTCAGCTCATCTATCATATCCCACCGGCCTTCACTTTCTCTGGATAGGAAGTTCACTCTGAAGTCTTTTTTTAAGCTAATGAGCCCGTCTCTGTATTGGCACTGGGTAGCTATCAACTGAATGGAAAAAAGACTGGAATCTCAAATACTTCATTTCACTAACTTCATGAAATCTCCACTGAAGTCTGATATTTTTCAATTTTTATTTCTAGTTTGTTCCTTTTTAATCTAGATGTTTGACAACTTTTAAAAGAAAGTGAGTAAAAAAAGTGACAGTTTGCATCACTGGAAATCTTAAAACAGTTGTCCAATATTAAATGTTATGCTGGAGTTGCGCTGGACTTCTTCTTCTTTTATTTCCATGAACAGTAAATCTCAATCTCACTTTGATGAGCACTGAACCAGACCACCCTAAAAATTAACCAATAGAAAGTTGTACAATAAAATGTTGCAGAGCTGCATCAAGAATATCAAATACTGGGGTGACATTTTGACCATACATGGTTATTGGGAGGGACCCATGAACTGCAATGGAGTCAATTCTTTAATTCAGAATTTTGCACAACCCTACCACACAAAATGTGAATACTGCCTGAATATTGATAAGTATATCAGTCTAACATAAGCCTTGGAATATTGTGGATAGGAGATATAGAAGTGAAAGAAAGCAAAAAAAAAAAATAAAAAATGTCAGGAGCAGGAGGGGCAGGAACTATTCTTGAAATAGTTACTTCACCCCCACAATTTACATGTCAAAATCAATAAAGAAATGAATGATGAAGCGAACTGACAAAAGTCAACGGTCTTTGCATTTATTCCTCAGTCAGTGCTGTAAAGAGATCGACAAAAAGGTGAAGAAAACTTTAAAAACCATGAAATGGAATTCTGCCTTACAAAAGCTTTACATTTTTTTTTTACATGAAGCCTTTTGGCACGGCATTCTGCAATGCATATGTTCAATGTGACGTGTCAAAGTGAGTGCTCTTATTAGTGAAATGTGACACACACGGCAGCTGGCACTGAGTAGCCCATGACAGCTATAATCAGTGTGTCCTCAGCAGGACCGCTTCAGAGAGTGTGCTTTCCGAGCGATCCCCAGCATTCTCTGTGTATGATTTTGAATCTGTTGTGTCAACTGCTCTTCGGGCAACTTGACAAAAGGCCCATGGGGTGACTTTTCGCCTCGTCTCATCCATCTGAGAAGCCAACCGTTCTGTCCAGGCCAACCTTTCCCAGAGCATGCTGGGAGTCACAATACCCAGCCTTCAGCTCATTGGTTCCGCCCTATTAACAGCTTGTAATCTTCTCATATCCATGGCTGCCGGCCCAGAGCAACACGTCAAGCGGGGTTCGCAGCACTCTGAAGCTCCAGACAGCTCACCTCCCCCACATCAACTTTTTTACAGCATCACCAACAGATACACATTCGTGAAAGTGAACGTGAATCGTCTGAGGGAGTTTGAGGCCTTCCAGTCTCGCCCTCCACACCTGCTTCCCTCCAGGGGAGAGAAAGAGAGAATAAAGTTGTGACATCTGTTAATTTCTCATTAGAACTTTTCTTTATGCAGGTTTGTTGGTGTGCAAGACAGCTCCGCAGTACGTGCAGTACGGACACAAGCTGGCGAAGGGCTGGCCAGCCGGCGGTTGAAATATCACGCTCGGCATTTAGCAGACGTTTCTCGGCGTCCATGGTCTGGTAATGAATATGGAAGCAGACCTTCTCCGTTTCAATGTTACTGATTTTTGCATCAGCTTGTGTTGTGACCTTCCAAATCATGAAAAAGAGTTAGCAGAGCAAGCTGTCAAAGTTAGCACAGGTAGTCCAACTTCTTTATGCCCAATGTTTTCTTGTTGTTTGTGGTTTTGTTTCTGAGTAATTAAGCTCAGGTGTCTGTCAGAGAGGCACTGTGTTTTCACTGCTCACCCGTTTTGCCTTTGTGTTGCACAATCTTTGTTGCCCTTTGCATAAACTCAAGAAATAAAGAAATGAAGTGAGGAATCTGTTGCAAAATTGGTGGTCTATAATATGCATTTGCAAGACAGTAACTTAGAAATGTTAAAAATACAGAAAGGACTAAAGATTGATCTTTTTCATCAGGGGTCAGGTTGTTCATTTTTTGTGAAACACAAAAGCAGCTATTCCAGAATGTCCAAAATGTTTTTCATACAGTGAAAGTGACTGGGACTGAAACCAGTATTACCTGTTTGATATATTTGATACAGGGTCTCTGAAGGTTTAAGAGAATGAAATTTACACCATTTTTAGACTCTTTAATGCAAATAATTAAAATTAAAATATATTTTATTCAAGTTTATACATTGGTAAAGGTTTTAACATTACACCAGTTCCTTTTATATTAATGGCGATTATAGGTCTATACATATTACATGACTATTTTTTAAAGAGCAGTTGTAAATAATGATTTTTTATCACATTCATGAATTAATTTAAGAAAGTGAAACTTTTTACTACTGCACATATGGTATACTAAATTATTGTTGATTATTGATTATTGTTCATGCACAGCAACATCTAGGACTTTTTTTTGTAAGATCTTTTTTATGGCCTTACATTTTGAAGACAATTTTATGCAGTTTGTTATGGATCCATGGACACTCTGTCCATTTGTTGAGGCTGCATAATCTCATTCAAAGATGCATAATCATCTGTCAATGATCTTGATTCATCCCTCAGTGAACATAAAAACAAATTATTTACAGCAATCCACACGTATAATACAAAGACATTAGGTTTAAAATTTACACTGTAAAAAATGACCGTGATAAAAACCTGCTAAATGGTTAATGGTAAACACCTGTAAAATTTACAGGGAAAAAAAACGTAAACTGACATTCCCTGCATTGCATTTCAAATTTTCTTTGAATTGGATGTTTTTTCTTTGAAATTACTATGTTTCTTCTTAGTTTTTTCTTATCGGTTATTTTTGTTAGAGTTCCATGTTACATGTTTTTAAATGAATGTTTATTGCATATTTCAGTTTAATGAGTGTCACCATTATGGTGTTTAGTGTTTGTGTGAATGACACTGATCACCTTCTATATATGCTTGTAATGTGCTTTGGTTCATCATGTGACTTTTTCATCCCTACCTGCGTTTGGGGCACA
>JAUMHE010000056.1:13201166-13213148 GCA_032359235.1 Enteromius mattozi | reverse complement strand
TGTGTGTGTGTGTGTGTGAGAGAGAGAGTTTGTATGTGGGTGTGTGTGTCAGTGCAAGTTTAAGACTGATTGAGGGCCATCCATCCTTAGCTATTGGTGAAAAGATGAGTGTGAGAAGATCTCCACTCCTCCTTTCAGAGCCTCTGCACATGTCCCAGGATTTATCTCTCTCCTCTTCAGGTTCTTTATTCCAGCAACCCGGCTAAAAAACACCAGCCTCTTTGTGACTTATGAAGGGTTAGAGAGTCATCGATATATCACACACACCAACACAAAACACACCACACACATAGATAAAAAACTGATACATTTTCTGAAGTGAGGCGTAGAGGACTGTTTTTACATTAGGTAAGCACCACTATTACTATTTCTAATCCTTGCTAGCAAACTTTAATGTGTGACACCATTTGTGTTATGAACATAAATATTGCAGATAAGGAGAAATGTACAATTGTTGCATAGGTAGATAGTTACTGATTACAAAAGAAACTTGGCGTAGGTTCATTTACCATGGGCCCGGTAAGCAACCACCTTGTACACCCTAACAACCACAAAGCAACACAATCCAGAACACCTTAAGAACTCCTTGGCAACCACCACACTGAGAAAAAAATGGTGTAGAAATAATTTTCACTCAGTAATTGTTAGTATATTTCACAAATACATTTTGATTAACAAAAGTAAAACACCAAATTAAATGTGAAATTTTAAAGTAGAAAGACTAAAAAAATAAAATTTTCTTGTAAAATATACTCCAAAAATATGTTTATATAGTAATTTAATTATTTCAAATTAAATAATATATTTCAATTAAATTAGCATTTTTTTTTCATTTACACCAACAAAAGTAATTTAAATAAGAATAATTAAAATCAGACATGATTTTTGCACACTTCTCATGTTTTTCTTAGTATAAGAATCTTTTCAAAATCATCTTCAAACTTTGTCTCTCTTCTGCTCTCTCCCTCTCTGTCTTCTCAACGTGGGGAGTCTTGGAGATAGGAAATGCTGAGCCATAAATTGGAACATGTGAATGAAAGAGATAGTGGGAGGGAGGGGTGGAACAGGGGACCCCTCTCCTCTTCCCACCCCTCTTATTTATCTCTTTGAGCATTAAAACTCCTGTATTCCCTCATCCATCCATTCCACTCTCCCTGCCTCCCTCTCCACCCCAAATTCTTGCCTACTGTTCTCCAGGCCAGATCAGCCCAATACACACACTTTACTGGGCCCAGTAATGACCTGTGCCATTAACCCGCCGATCCTCTCACACCCTCTCTCTGTCTCACACACACACACACACACAGTTTTATTGGCTTCCATAACAGCGTCTCATTACCCTTACGCCCCTAAGGACTGTGAGTGTTTCAGGGTGGTGTGGCATGGGAACAAACTAGACCCCAGCAGTCAAACAAACTCACGCAGACACTACAAAAGAGAGTTCAATGTCTTGCCAAAGATATCTAAAACATCACCTTCCAGACATGTTGCATTCCTTCAGTTTATGCCTACTAAATCTGGACTGCTGCAAAATTATGAGACATTTTATACATAGATTTAACCTTTACTAAACTAACTATTAACTATTAATTAACAAAATATAAAATTAACATGTTTAGCTAGACATTTTCAGTGATTCTAGACATTATCTCAGAAATAGATAATTGCTTTTAACTCACTAGGCTCAACTTCTTTTTTTGGTGGTAAGTTAGTTCCTCTCAAGTTCACACAGGTGTACTAAAGCATAATAACTACTGGTGACACTATTTACATTAAATATGTACATGTTTCAATGATATTTGACAACCAGAAAGTGTCAAAAACTTTGTTTCTACATTTTGTAATGTATTTATTTCGTCATTGCATCATTTAAACTGTTTAAATTCTTATAATCAAATATGTATAATATAATATACTATAGTATAATATAATTAGTGCTGTCAAATGATTAAATTGTAATTAATTACATGCAAAATATGTTTATATGTTTATATATATATATATGTGTGTGTGTGTGTGTGTGTGTACTGTGTATTTATTATGCATATATAAATACACACACATGCATGTATAGTTTTTAAATATATTTTCATGTGTTTATATTTATATTTAAAAATAATTAATATTATATAGCACTCTCCATGTTTTATATATAATTATAATTTTTTATATATATATATATATATATACATGTATGTGTATGTATTTATATATACATAATAAATGTACAGATTTCACACACATATGTAAACAAAAACCTTTATTTGGATGCAATTAATCATAATTTATCATTTGACAGCACTAAATAATATAATATAATACGATACAATATAATATATATAATGTCTAACTGAAGTGTTCAATGATTTTCTATACAGCCAAAAAAAAAAAAAAAACTACATTTAAGTATTAAGTTCCAAGGTTCAGTTCTTATAAGAGTCTGTGAAGAGCAATATAAATACACACTCACTTGCACTCTTGGGCCAGAGAGAGTTCTCTCCAGTCTGAAGAGAAGAGCTAACACACGCACACACACACACTTATAATCTCTCTCTTACACACACACAGACACAGACACACTGTTCGGGCCGGGTGTCCCTGTCGGCGTGGCAATGACCCAGTGGCTCTTAGTTTGACCTGTGCCCCAGCGCTGCCCTGGGGTCCGGAATGCCAGTTAACACATCACAGAGCTTTCTCTTTTCACTCCCTCCCTTTTTTCTTCTCTTCTCTTCTTTATCTCTGACGTGTTCCTGCCCTTCTTGCCCCGCAGAGGCGGCCGTGCAGCTGACAGGGAACAGGCTTTTCGCTTTCTCTCCCTTTCCCTCTCTCCTCTGTTCCTTCTCTTTCTCTTTCCTACTCTTTTCTGCTTAATTGAGTTGTTTGGCAGACGGGCTTGTCAACCCGCCGCCACAGCGTGGGGAGTCTGTGTGTGTGTATAGACACACACAGTGTGTGTGAGATGCTCTTTGTGCTCCGCTAGACGGGTTAGTTTTTCAATGTTAGTGCTGCTTGACTAGATATTCCACAGTGCGATGGACACAGAGTGATAAAAATATAACGTGTGAATATCCAATAAACAAACAGTTTCACTGCATTCCATTAAAATTTACATTTTAGGCATAATATATTTTCATTACTATCTATTATAAAGTAGTAAGAACTGTATAATAACTGTGGTATTTTGACTGTAACTATTGTTGGTAATTTTAGGGGAAATTGTATCAATATAGCAATTACTAGAAAGATGTTTTTAAATTCTCTGCAGACAACTGAAAAAATATTGAGATTAAACTAAACTGTTTGATTTGAAAATAAAAACAAAATGTGCTCATTATATAAATGAGTGATATTTAAAGTGTTCTAGTGTCAGAGGAAAAGTGCATTATTGTTTCATCATATGTATTGCTTTCTTTCTTTAAAAGGCACCGTGAAAAAGACCCCTCAGCTCTGACAGCCAAGCAAACATCATAAATATACTTCATTTGAGTTCAAGTTCCTTCCAGATGATTCTATGTGCAGTTATACTTCACCACAAGAGGCTCGCGAGCATATCTTTTGAGACACAAGACAGAATGGAAGTGCTCAGTAAACACTACTTGTGTGTAGCCTATTAATCACACATGCCTCGTAAAACACAGGCCTACATGTGTTTCATGTACATTCATAGTTTAATTTCACTACAAATAATATTTTAATGTTTTTGTGCAAGCATTATAAACTGGGTTCAGCTTCTTATGCCATTACAAATTAGAACATTTAAATAAAATACCAGTCTATAATGCATAACACTGCTTCCTACAATGAAAAGTCCACCAACGTAATTGTTTAGAAATGTTTTAGATTGTATTCATCTGTAAATGGTGCTTGATCTGTGCATATTTGTCTTGATTAACAAGAGTTTTTCATTGAAGTAGGAGAGACTCGTATTGTAACTGATCTTTTCTTTTTGTATTTGGTATGAGCAAAGCATGTGCTTTTCGCTCAGCGTGAGTGATGCTGTCATGCCCTCTTCCTTCTCCCCTGTGCACTCTGCCACTGATCAGAGACAGGGAAGGGCAAATGCTCTGTGTGTGTGTGTGTGTGAAAGAGAAAGAGAGGCACGAATGTTTGTGTCATTTATAGACAAGGTCTGGACTTGAGCCACCTTACCTCAGCTTTTCCCCACGCTACAACCCCAACCAAACATACACACCTCTCCTCATTTGGGAAACACTGACAACCATGCCAAGTCTCAGCACACACACACACATGCACACACTCACCCTCTGGAACTGTACTGACAGCAGAACTCAGCCAGACGGTGGACAGACGTTGTGCTGACCAGCACAAACCTAAAGACACATCGGCACAAGGGCAGAGGAGGGAAAGAAAGAAAGATGAGGGAAAAGAGGGAGAGAGGGGTCAGACCCTTTCCTCTCCAGCTTGCTGGAATGCCAAAACCAGCAGGCAGGATCAAAGCGCACCGTGCTGCAGAATTCCATAAATGGCCCAAAAACTGCATGTGTATTAATGACTTACCATTTAACAAATGCTGGTTTACCAACATTTTTAATAGCGCATGAAAAAGAAGAAGCTGACATTAAATAATTAATGCAAAGCTGAATTTTCAGCAGTCATTATACTTCAGATTTCAGTGTCACATGTTCCTTCAGAAATCATTCTAATATGCTGATTTGGTGCTAAAGAAAATTTTTTTTAATTATCAGTGTTGAAAATAGTTATGTTGATTAATACATTTTGTGGAAAACTTGATACAGTTCCCCCCCCCCCAGAATTCTTTACAGAATAGAAAGCATAGAATAGCAATTTTTAAAAAAAAATTTAACAATGCAAAAATCTTTAACTAATCTAACTGATGATTTTAATGCATCCCCGCTGAATATAAGTATTAATTCCTTGGGAAAAAAAGAACTTACTGTCGCCAGATTTATGAAAGTTATATGCGAAAGTTAAGGAACGTAACAGTGCATGTAGTAATTTAGAATCCAGCTATTGATCACAAACTCAACTTTAGTTTGTTTCAGTTCAGTGCAGTCCGATTCCAGATGATTTTATTATTTTGTACATATCTCATGCTGATTATAAAGTCATTTCATTCAGCCTGTGTACAAATGTCCTTATGCTTACGGAGGACAGTGAGAAAAGTGGGTGGTGTAAAAATGCACTCTGTTGGAAGGGCACGTCACACACACACACACACACTCAGGTCACTACTGGTCTCGACTGGTCAGGTCCGCAGGTGCTGCTTGGCTTGACTGCAGCCTCATTTGCATATATTTGCATACTGTCAGACAGCGTCAGAGAGTTGGAGTTAACCCAAAACTGAGAGAGAGAGAGAGAGAGAGAGAAAGAGAGATGCTGTTAGTTTGAACTCTAAATACAGAGAAGAGACAGAGTGATGAATTGAAAAAGAAATTGTCTTGTCTTAATACTTTAATATCTCCTTATAAAAGATTTTAAGGAGATCTGCAGATGTATATCTACTTAATGTATCATTACAGTTATTTATATATTTATTGTTTGCCATATACAACTTATTGTCTATGGACAGCATGTCATCATCCCTCAGTTTAAAATAAGTGAATAATGCAATGCAATAAACTTTTTAAGTTTGCCGGTGATGGAAAAGTGCATACATTTTTTATCGTTAGTTTGAACTGTTCAAGTACTAACAATGTAGGTTTAAGACAAGACAAGTTGCAGTATGTATTTGATTTTCTTCTTAGAAATGTAACATTTTACTGTCAAAAATGAATCTCTGCCCTCCCTTTCTCACCTTCTCTCTGAGTTTGTCCTCTCCTGCTGAGGGACACTGATGCTTGTTTACTGCCGTGGTGTCTCTGGACAGGGAGGCTTGTAGCACAGCATGAGTCTCACACAGGTGTGAAACACACGCAAACACTAAATATTACAAAGTGAGCGAGGAAAGGGGTTTGAGTTGATGAAGATTCCTGGGAATGTAGTCATTATCTTTAAATGATTAATATTGTGTTATCAAAAATGTATTTAGATTTTATATTAATATATAAAAAAAACATTAATGTAAAAAAATAGAAATTAATATATAGTAATTGTGTCTTAATAAAAAATATTCAGTGATCACCTTTACATAATTGTTATGTTATTATTTAAGAAGAATAAGAAAAAGCAGATTTTGGTATCTTGGCAAATCTGAGCAAATGTTGAGATATTGAAAACAATTAAAATTCTTTGTCAGTTTTTTAAAAAATTAAATTTTAATTTAGCAATGATGCATTTAACTGACAGTAAAGACATTAACGTTGCAAAACACTACTATTTACTATTCTCTTTATCATATAATCTGGTTTCCTAAAAAGAAAAAGAATTTAAGCAGCAGCTGTTTTCAACATTGATTGTAGTAAGAAATGTTCGTTAAACATCAAATCTGCTTATTAAAATATTAAGTTCTAAAGGATGTGACAATGAAGACTGAAAATTCAAATAAATGCATTCTTGGTGTGCATAAGAGACTTTAATTAAAAAATAAACAAATTTTACCAATTCCAAACTTTTGAATGGTAGTATCTTCTGAAACTTCACCGGATCAAAAACAATATTTCTAATTCACACTGAAAAGTCCTATGGCCATAAAACTTGGTAAAGGACTTGAGTGTTGATGGATGGAGAGATAGATGGATGGATGGATGCGAAAGTGTTACAGAATGACAATCGCTCTCTTTCTTTTGATACAAAGACGGGTCTGTTCCACAGCAGCTACGAGTAGCCTGACCATCTGTCAACAAACCCCCACAGTACAAACATTGTGTTTATAGGACGAACCGACTCACGCACACACACACGCCGGCACACGCACACCTGACCGGCCCAAAGCATTACATCTCAGATAGTATTTCTGCCAAGAGTTTATCACAATGGAACACATCTCTTCCCTGTGCAATGATATCATAGAGATCCCGCTGGGCTCTTTTCTCCTTTCTAGCTCACTCTCTCTCTGTTTCTCACTCTGACACAAACCCTCTTTCTCAATGTGTGCGTCTTAAGCCGGCACAATAAGATCTGGTCCCCATACAGCAGGCATGACAGTAGAGTATTGAAACGCTATTGGAGAAGAGAGACACCACTGTGTGACAGAGGACAGAGAAGAGACAGCATGAGTGAGAAGAAGAGAGAGCGTGTTTGTCAGTCCTTACAGCTTATGGAGCCATCTTTCACTAAGATGCTCATTATTGCCATGTTTGTGTGTGTGTGTCTTTTCCAGCAGGTTCTCTCACACACACAGCTGTGAACAGGGTGTAAAGGAAAAGAAACCCCCAGACTGCACCAGACATCACCTAGGAAACAAGATACCACCTGCATCTTTCTTTCTTTCACACTTTATCTTTCAGTATAAATGTAATTTTTACTTTTTTTTTTTTTTTTTTTTTTGCAGTGTATGTGATCAAAATATGTGGCAATGTTTTTTATATCATTTTCATATCATTAATGTAATCAATTCCAACATTTTTAAGTTATACAAGATTCAGCTAGATTTGAAGTAACGAATGAAGCTAGTTTGATTATAATTCCAATTTAAGGTAACTTAACCTGAATATTAAAGTCGAATGAGCAGATATTTTAGTGTACTCCACTTTTACTAATTTTGATTAAAAAAATATATATTTTAGTATATTTTTTAAAATTACTAAAATAAACTGCTTTAATTAAAAAAAATAAATGTTAGATTTTTATTTTAATTTCAAAATTCAATAAACTACTTATATATTTACATTTGCAATGTACATTTATTTTCCAGGGAAACTTTTGACTGATTTTTGTCCCATCACATGCATTTTAAAATAAGACACAAGCAGCTAGCAATTATCAAGTTGTGTTTCATGGCTTTGATGTGACTAAAATTTTATTATTTTTTTTAATATAGCTAAAGTCTTATGGGCAGTGCCAATATAGTTATATACACATATAATGTTCGCATATCAATGTTTTTTTAAATGTTAATTTACCTATATGTATATATGACATATGTATCACTAAGTGTGGTAGTTGTGATCTAATTGGCAATAACTACCCCTAATTGATATGCATTTCAAATTAAATTTTGCTGTGTAGCTTTGCTGACTTTAAAAGGAACAGCCTCGTGTTGACATCACGTCGCTCTGTTGCAGTATATACGTTTAATTCAATAAGTCCCCCATGTCAATTTAAACAACTTCATAAAATAGTTTTCTTGATTGTGATTGTAAATGTGAATGTGTTGCTTCTGCAGTAAATTGCACCTGTTACATGAGACTGCCAACATTGGAGGTCACTGAGTGGTGAATAGGGCAATATTTGGAAAGCTAAGTTCAGAAAAACAGTCCAGTTGCCACCGTGCATGCAAGCAACAACAACAATAACAAGGTGAGACAGTGAATGCATTGGGCTTAATTTCCCAAGTGACTCTCTGTTCCTCTCTCTAGCACACACACACACACACAGCAAAAGGCAGGGGGAGGATGATCTGCTCAAAAAAATTTGGCAGGTGTGTTTTGTGCTTTACCTCTAATTCCGGGTGTTTATCCGCACTAATGAACAACTCTGAGTCAGCGCAAGAGAGCTAATTGTGTGTGTGTGTGTGTGTGTGTGTGAGTGTTTATGTGTGTGTAGGGGGAACATGGGTTAATTTAGTAGAAGAACATTGGAGATACAGTGACTCTGACATTTATAGGCAATTAAGCATGGAGAAAGTAGGTAAAAAAACAAAAAAACAAACAAACAAAAAAACATGAGCTATAAAGAAGAGGGGAAAGTAAGGTATTTGTTTGTGTTTATACAATTTCATGACATGTCAGAATCCAAAGCAAGTATGCAAAGCTGACACACTATAACGTTTCTGATTGCTTTTCAAGAATGTTATCATCTATAGAATGGAGTTCATCAGTAGATATTAGCACATGTATTGTTTTAGATTAACTGTGATGTTCAGTGATGCACCTTTTTTCACCATGGCCAAAGAATGTATACAACCCATTTAATTAATAGGTTTGTCTATTACAGTGAGGACAAATCTTAATGCTATATGGCATACAGTGCAATGACATTCTAGGGAATTGTGTGTCTTCACACAAAGCTTTTATAGCTTTGCTATGTGGAAACAGTTAGGGAAGCCCAAACACTTTTGGGATGAAAGGGAAGACTTTTCTCTAGCTGGCCTAAACACTGAATTCTCTTCAGACTGTTGCTCCGCCTCAGCAATAGTTTACCTGATACAGGAAACTGACATACTGTAAGACATTTTATGTTAATTCACACATTAGCACCCCTTGATGCAATGCTGTGGATACAAGGGGTCTTATTCACATACTTACGTAGAGTTTGTTTCAGGCTAACAGCTAAAACAAACTCTACGTAAGCACATGAATATAGAATCATCTTGCTATGCTAGCCTGATTTAGCCAAAAAAAAAAAAGCATTTTAGCATTTATTCGCATAATTGTCTTCTTTTTTCTTCTCGGCGTATCAAAAAGTTTTGAGAGCACCAATTCTCACTACTAACTAGCTGTTTATAAGCTAGTTTATTAGTAAAGCACATATTCTGCCTATTCTACATCCCTAATCCTACCCAATCTCTAAATTTAACAACCAACCTTACTATTAATAAGCAGTAATTAGGAGTTTATTGGGGCAAAAATCATAGCTAATAGTGAGAACTGAACCTTAAAATAAAGTGAGGCCAAAGGTTTTCCTTTAATTGCTGTCATGGCAGAGCAACAGCTGGAACAAGAGCAAGTTTGCTAAAGTTATAGCGACTATAACTATAGTTTTGGTTACCATTGACTTCCATTGTATGGAAAACTACAGATGCTTTTCTAATAAAGCACACTTTAACAGACATCTTAGGGAGATACATTTGCTTTCTGGGTACTTGCACAAGGTATGTTTCTGGCCTAAGACTGAACGAATATCAGCACATGTCCTGAAACATTAAAAACCAGACAAACCCTGGCAAAAATGGTCACCCGATCTAAACTCACACACGCATTGAGTCATCGTGCCCGATGCCCAAACATTACACAATCCAGCACGGCTGACAGTCATGCTCGTTTCCATCGGCAACAGCTGCTGGGAGGCGATGATGTCGTGCCACACAATACGGCATGTGAGCGCTGACAAAGGCGGCACTGTGTTGGCGCAATGCCGTCACGGCCCGCTTCCTAGTTCGGCTGCCATCAACGTTTGCTTTTTTTGTTGTTATTGTTGCTGCGGTTGTTTAGAAGCCTGTTTTGGAGACTGGGGAGAACACAAGGGTCTTAACCCCCTGGTCTCACAAATAGCCACAAAAGAAGGGCGCATTCAGCAGCCGCAAACACACAACAATGCACCACACGAGGGGGGAAGTAGGTCATGGGAAGAAGCCCTGGATCTGGATGGAGATGTGTTGCGGGTAGACAAGGTCATTAAGTGCGCTGAGTTTTGTGAAGGTTATGGAACATCATGTATATTTGAGTTTTAGTGGCTGGTGAGGAAGTATTCCCGAGATGTTCACCTTGACGACCTCTCAAATCCAGTGGGCAGTGTTTGCCCTCGCTCCTTCCCACTTGAGGTTTGGGTGTATTCTCATTAGCGGGCATTTTCAGTGTCTTTGTTAATTGCGCCTTGGTTCTCTCCACACCTGAAATCACCAATCCTTCTTGTCCAAGCTTAGCCCGTCGTTGCCAAAATACATCTTTTTTTCGGTCTCTATATAGCAGCCAACCTAAGGTTCAGCCTAGAAGGTCTTGCACATCCTATAGGCACACCTTTGTTGTCTTATTCGCACCCTTTCTCTGGCTAATTGTGCTCATAAGGATTTGCTCCCTGTCACAACTGGAGAACAGACCGTACACAGACAGCATGCAGCCTGCTACCATTGGCCCCCGGGGGCCCTCAAGACGGCCTGGCTGTCCCAAGGGTCACACCCACAAACACAAGTGTAAATGTACGTTTAAACACATCTTCAACTTATTTAAGCCTTCTTACTGTATACACCTGCTTTGTCATTTATATTATCTTATATAGCACACATAATCGCCTTAATTTCTCTCTTGCTGACTCGATGTGTGTGTACTGATGTACATGTTGGCAAGACAGAGCCACCAGGGGCCAATAAAAAACTGTGCATTGATATTGTAGCTAACAGGCAGTTTTGGGAATTGCTGGTCCCAGGATTGGAGGGTGGGGGAGGTAAGATAGAGTAACGAAGCCTAACTGGGAATTCTCATAATATGTGGCACTGGGACGTAGGGACCAATGTATTGTAACCTGACTGAGAAAACACACTTCATTATGTGTCTATGTGCTGTGAGCAGAGGTTATTAATGTTGCAGAAAACGACAGGCCTTCTAGTGTGTCTGCTGCAATATGAGACAAATGCCATGATATATGTTGACAGAAACTGTAAAAGAAAAATAAACTATGTATACTCGCATCAAGCCAGGGTATGATACAAACCAGAAGTTGTTTAGCTAATAATGCAGCTCTGCAAGTACTTCTCATGCTCTAGCTAAGGGTTTTGGAAACTATTAGCCAATACACCCAGACATACTCAAACATAAAGGAAGGAAAAATAAATCTATAAACAACAACAGCATATTACAGAACACACTTCTTTGTAATGGTAAGTTTCTTTCCATTACTTTTAGGGCATTTCTTCAGTGTTTGTACACAAGGGGATTATTTTATTAACATCAGAAACTTTTTTATCTGGTTATATAAAGATCAACTTAAAACTGTTTTGTTGTTTATTTCCAATGATCTTTTATGTACAGATTCTATTGTTTTGTTGTTGTCAGACCCAGACCTTCAATATTCAAACTATGAAAAATTAGCATTTATAAAATACTAAATCTTTTTAAAACTATGATAATCTAAACAAAGAGTTAAATACAGTGAATGTTTATTCAATATTTATTTTGTTAAAGTAACTGACCAACAAACAAAAAAAGTCCCTTAGTGTCATTTGTCATAGGTTTTATTTATTTATTT
>JAUMHE010000056.1:13187780-13201066 GCA_032359235.1 Enteromius mattozi | reverse complement strand
TATTTTGTTAAAGTAACTGACCAACAAACAAAAAAAGTCCCTTAGTGTCATTTGTCATAGGTTTTATTTATTTATTTTTTGGGTATATCACTTTTGAGCAGAAGGTTTTATGTTGTTTTTAAAATTCTAAACAAGCAGTTATTTTGTACAATTATGCAAAAAGTATAAAAATATTACTTGATTGCATCTGGGCAAAAATATATATTTACAAAATATCTCAGAATATTCAATTAAAATATGACAGGGCGAATAATAATAATTTTCATCACGTAACCACATCACTTCGCTTAAAATAAGATGAAAACGACACTGTAATGGCAATTTTCATTGATTAAAAAAATATGCTGGGGGCAACTTAGGTACCTCTTGAAAAAGGAAAATTAAGACTGGTTTAAGATGGTCTCACAGTGTGGTGAGCTTAAGCTGATAAAAGTTATTTGATTCCTCTAAAAATAAATGTTTGTCTCTGGTTCTGCCAACTTTAGTTGTGACATTGGCTACTGCACCCAGCTCAGTGTAGTTTAACAACACTGGGAGCAGTACTGATAAAGTATGTATGCTGTGTGCTTTCATACTGAAAAAAAGCAGTTTTCTGAACCTCATGGGTAAGAGGGTACTTTGGCACATTTGGCACAGGATGGTACAGTCAGTGTGCTGCTGAAACGCATATGTTACAGCTGAGGGTGACTCGGTGTGTGTACGTATCAGGGAATGTTGTGATCTCAATAAGATATGTGTGTGTATGTGCGTGTTGTGTATCAGGGCATGTGGTTTCCTCAGTAAGGGGTCTTGCGAGTCCTTCAGTCGGACAGCTGGAGGGCCAATCTGTCCTCTCGCTCGCCCAGCGATGGCAGGGCGGATAAGCGGCCACCACGGACCCGACCGTTACCCCTCTGCCCCTACACACACGCACACACCCACACCAGGAGCCCAGGAGCGGCCCGCAGCCGGGGGCTGACAGCTCGACACAGCCGGCTCAGCATGGGGTCTGCGAGGGGAGGGGAGGAGAGACCTGAGGGAGGGGCCGGAGGTCTGGAGGTGGCCGTTACTGCAGCCAAAGCCAGGATCGCTGCCAAAACAGAAAGGGAGAGAAAGCGAGAAAGAGCGACAGAATGAAGGAAAAACAGAAAACTGTATAAATATACCAGGACTAACGCCTCTTTAACGCATCAGTAACTTTGCTGTTGCATCTCTCCTCACACTTTTTGGACAAGAGAATGTTTAAGAATTTGTAAATTAGTTAAACTAATAATAATAATAATAAACTAATTAAAGTAGCCTGGGTAGATCTTGCATGTTTTCAGCCAACAAACTCAAAAACAGCTCATTCAGGACTGGGATGTGGATGTGATTGCCCGTGTTTTACCCTGAATTATATCTTTTAAACAGCAGTAAATTTTCATTTTATGTGCTGAAAAAAATCTAAACTTAAACTGGGCTTTAGGGCTTTAGAAATGTCATTGAAAATGAACAAAAAAAGGAAAATATATTAAAAATTGTTATGTATAAGTTTTATGTAAATTTTTGTCCTCAAACACTTTTCCTCTAACACATCTTTAGCTAGTTAAAAAAAAAACTATCACCTGGCTTATCACCTTTACCCAGAGTCCTTTGCTCCACAGGCTACATATACAGCCCCACTCACCTTAAAACTCTAACTGTGTCCTTGTCATACTATGGCAGACAAAACTTTCATGGTAAGCTCACACACACGTGTGTGTGTATGTGAGAGCCTGTGAATCCATACTCTTTCAGTTCATAATACTGTCTGTTTTGACCTGAACAGTGACTGACATACATTGGTATGATGCCAAAGGTTTGTGTGTTGTGTAAAAGCATAGCATCTCTTGGAGGGCATGAACATGATCTCAGAATAAAGCTGGCACCATCTGTCTGTGGGACCCACGATGCTATGGCACAGTGGCAGGACGTCCCGAAACGCCATCCACATTCACACACAAACAGGGTTAAATGGGCAATACACAGATGTCTGTCAGACTTTGGGTTTCTTAATTGGATAACCTCTAATGTATCACAAACACTGAACATGATGTTCTGAGGGCTGAGAGGAGAAGATGAAGCCATGAATAAGACTTCAGTTGATGTCAATTAATGAACAATTGTTTATATTATTAAAAAGAAATGGATACAAAAACAAAAACAATCAAACAAAAAATCTATTTAAATAGTGAAGAATTATAACGAAAGGTTTTACTCTTAACCAGATCATGATGATAGCGTTACTTTGGGGGTTATTATAACATGGAAAAGTTGTCAAAAGGATCTCAGAAAAAGTTCTGAATGAAATGTCCAGTTGTATTTTTACCATATAATAATTGTTTTATTTTGTTTTATTTTTTTTTTAAACTGTATTTCTTTTTTCTGAGAAATAGTGGTGTGCTCCTTAAGTTTGAACTGTAAATGATCATATTATTATATTGAAAAACTACCTTAATAAAACAAATATGTTCTGGGTAAGAGAAAAACAAATCGACAGGCTACATTTTCACGATATTTAAAAAAGGGACAACCTTTATGAAAACTATCAAAAATCTGTTGCAGTGTCGCCATCTGTCGGTTAGTATGAGCTGGCGTTTCAATGTCGATCGATGCTTCTGTGTTTGACGCTTTTGTCTGCCACTGTTTGTTTGTTGAACTGCGATGGCGGCAGATGGACTCGTGTTTTTAGTTTCACTGGTTTGTGCATTTACTGATTAATTATTAAATGGAAAAAAAGAGATTCAATATCAATTTGGACGACACCGCGTTCACAAAGGAAAGAAGTCGGGTGGGTTTTTTTGTAGTGACTGCTAATTGTGAGGATGGAGGTAATGTTATGTATGTATAAATATCTATGGTTCAAACCCCACAAAGCTTTAAAGATAAACTACCACCTCAGACATTCTTGAGAAGTGGGACAAAACAGGGTGCAAAATTGAAGAAAAAACCTTGTACTTAGACTAATTAAATTACATAGATGAATCTTATATGTGCTAAGCTACTGAGCTATGTTTTGATACAACCTCCAAACTTTTTTCTTTTTTTTTAACAAAATGTATATAATTTCAACTTATCTTTAACAGCATTCAAGATGTGTTTAACATTTCAAAACACATTCTCATGTTAGCAGATAGATTGCACTTTTACATCTGACCAACAATTCCACAACAAATATAAAATATAAAGAAATATTATCAAAATATTGAAAACCTGAATTTGTAGTCATTTTAACTATCAAATACATATGATCAATTAATTACTGTATTAAAACAAACAGTGAGTATGTTATTGAATATAAAGCTCTTATTCAAGAGTCACATTTAAGTATTTTGTTAAATAACTGAAACACAAAATCTGACGGTGTTGACAAATTTGGCATTTCTTTCACAAACCTGCTTCAGGAGAATAAAATGATCTAAATATTTCAAATAATTTTCTCAGAAATTGGAAGATGGTGTTGACATATCATGGCTGTGACACTGCAAATATTAACATTAGGATTTAAAATATTCTACAACTATAAAACTGTGAGGTAAAGGGGTCCTTTAGAGTGACGGCTCCCCCTGGTATTACCTGTTTTTATTACATTTTTATAAATGTCTGACGCTGTTGACAAAAAGTGGGGACGCACCTTTAAAATCTTATGAATCACATCACATGTGTCATTAAAAAACAACCTTGCTTTGGTAGGAGATATTATTGAGCGTTGCTTTTGATAAAAAATATGTTTATCCATTTTATAGCATATGAATGATTGAACCCTTCTCTGTGGACTGACTGTTTTAGATGCAGTGAGAGGACAATAAGAGTCATAAATTTTGTATAAGAATAAGAAAATTTAAATTGAAGGTGATAATTGTGTTAAAAATATTCTATTATTAATCCCTCAAAACATTTAAAATTGAAAATATTTTTATATTTTTTAAATCTAATAGCAGTTAGACTTGCATCTGTTTTGTCCCATGTCTCAAGAATGACTGACCTACTAAACTAGTGGGATTGAACCGTAATGCATGTATTTTAAGTATCCAAACTGTGTCAAACAGCTTTACTACAAAAAATTAACAGAGTTATGTAAAGTGAGATCTATGACCCTTACAGACTTATATAAGAGAAGCGCGATGTGCCAACTTCATGTGCATCTTGCACACACTCTTTGCAAGTGTGACCCTAACAAGGTGTTGATGACTCAAAACATACTTGCCCACCACAACAGGAACAGCCCAGCACTTGAACTACTCTCGACCTACTGCAAAACTTGCTAAATTTAAAAAAAAAAAAAAAGCTGCTTGTTCTCTTGTTTTTTATATTATTCCAAAAATTACAATTATGTAGTTTACTCACCCTTAAAACCCTGTTACTTGAGAATCTCTTTTCTCTGAGGGTCAGAAACGGTGAAAGAATTTCTTCGCTACTCTTGAAGCCCTAGGTGCCTTTCATATTAGACACACACAAACAAAGTTGTAAGAAACCTTGACTAACACCATAAGTGGAAGTAAAAAATAATGGTCCAAAAGTGCATATGGCCCCTTTAAGCTTCCATTAAAGCACTCAAGTGGCAGTGTTTCCTGACTCAAGTTTTCTTCACACAGGTGACATCTTTATTTAAGGCCAAAGATGGTCAAGTAGAGACCTCATCAGCTCAGAATGCTCCTCCAGTTCCCCACCAACCGCTGTCCTATGCAGATTTTGTTGTTCAGAGCAAAAACAAGGCTCTTCAGGGAGCAGCCCATGGACCAGAGAAACAAAGTAGGAGCGATGCTGCAGTGCAAAGCAATGTAAATACAGCTGGTAGTGGATCACATAGTACATCCTCCACAGACTCCGGACAGCCTGAGATTGAGCAGCAGGGACCAGAAAAAGTACCAACAGAAGATCAAACGAAAGAGGAAAGTCAGAGTTTGGAGAGTTGTGTCATTGCTCCTCATCTCTTAGGATCCGGAAACAGTATTATTGTCAGTCCTCGACAGGTCTGTATACTGTATGTTCAATAAGGCAATGATCAGTCAATTTATAGAAAGAAATAGACTGGACTTTTGAGAAATACTCTGGTATGTAGTAGCAGAATATAATAAATGGATTTCATGCGTCCATGCAAATATGTGTCAGTATAAACATCTAAACATTATTCAAAATGTACTGACTGTAACTTTCAGTTGATTTCCTCTATATAATAACCAAATGGTTATATAATACGATGTATTATTCTGTCTACAGAGAGGCAACCCCATCCTAAAGTTTGTGAGAAATGTTCCTTGGGAGTTTGGAGAAGTTGTGCCTGACTATGTTTTGGGGCGGACAACCTGTGCTCTTTTTCTCAGGTGGGTTTTTGGCTTAGTATGGTACAGAGAAGATACATTAAACTGGTTAGAAAATCAAATGATTTGTAATGCTACAGGTGTTTCATGCTGTATGTGCCTATTAAAAAAATTAATAAGCTATACAAAATAGGAATGCAAATATACACAAAGATGTGTATATATATGTGTACATATAGAAACCTGAATTGAAGCATGTATATGTGCACTTAAAACTCATTTTGTAAGGGTTCTGTCAGTCAGTCAGGTGTGAAACCACATCATCCTGTCTTTGCAAAGAAAAAGAGCGAGAAGGTAGCAGACATGTTTTTGCTGAAAATTATGATTGGTATGACAACAATAGATCATAGACAATGTAGAATCAATTGAGAAATATAAACAAACAAAAGCATTTTGTATTTATAATTTAATAATGTAATTTAATGTATTCTAAACTCAGTCTCACCCTCCACTTGTTCCAAACCTGCATAAGTTTCTTTCTGTTAAGCACAAAAAAGGTATTTTGAAGAATGTTGGTGTTTGTCCGTACTATAGAAGTCAATGGCTACCATCAACTGTTTGCTTACCAACATTCACACAGGTTTGGAACAACTTGTGGGTGAGTATTTCATATAAATTTGCATCATTGCAAAAGTTTTTAGTCCCTTAACCAATGGTTTAATTTTAATAAATTGCAAATAGAAAATGGAAATTCACTTTTTCTATATTTTTTATATTCTCCAACCATATATCAGTACAGTGTGTCATGCTTTAGTTTCTCTTTTTCTCCATGACTACAGTGTGCGTTACCATAATCTGAACCCCAACTACATCCATGAGCGTTTGAAACAGTTGGGTCAGAGTTTCACCCTCAGAGTGTTGCTCGTCCAGGTTGATGTGGTGAGTCTGTCTGTCTTACTAATTAACTTACATTTATTTGTCTTTATTTAAATCTTCCTGAATTAAGTGCTAAGTAAATAATGTCAGTAAAAAATAGCCTCTTAGTGCCAGCTTTAGAACTTTAAGCAGCTCTGATTCAGTTGGTGGCTGTTGATGTTCCTGTCCCATTTCTCTCTACCTCATTTTTCAGAAAGACCCTCATCATGCACTCAAAGATCTTGCACGAATATGCATCATGGCTGACTGTACCCTCATTTTGGCCTGGAGGTGAGGGGATGGTTCAAGTGGGAGGGGAATTTCTTTAGTGACTTGGGGGAAATATAAGGTGTTAAAGTTCCAACACTGTTAGTTTTTAGTGTTTCAATTTAATTCCTTTAACTAAATCTGTCTGTTGTTGTGTATAAGTCCTGAAGAAGCCGGCCGTTACCTTGAGACTTATAAATCTTATGAGAAGAAACCTGCAGATGTTCTGAAAGAACAAGTGGAGAAAAACTACCTGTCCCAGGTTAGAACACAAAAACCTATTAATAAATCTTTAATAATAGTTTTTTTTTTCCATTATGCACTGATGACATCATTCCTATAAAAAAACATTTCTGATCATTTATTGTCATATTAAATACTTTTTGTTTGACAGGTTACAGATTGTTTAACCACAGTAAAGTCTGTCAATAAGACAGATGCCATGACTCTTCTGTCTACATTTTCTGTAAGGAATACTTTTCCTTTATATGCTGCACATTTACTGCATTACTTCCACTACTGTTCAAATGTTTGAGGTCTGTTAGACTTTTTTAAAAGAAATTATTCATTTTATTCAGCAAAATAAAATTCATTTAATGTCTTTTTTTACATTTATTTCATCACAAAAGGCCATTGCCAATAAACTTGAAAAAACTTATATGTTCTTTTATGTTAATGTTATTTTATCTTTTCAGTCTTTGGAGGGCATCATTAAGGCATCTAAGGAAGAACTAGTTTTGTGTCCTGGACTTGGTCCACAAAAGGTGTGTAGAGACACGTTGATATGTTTTGAGCAGATGGTTTTATATGTGGTATCTGATATCAGTTTACAAATGTTACATAGTTTTACATATTTTGTTTTTGCACACAAATTTTAACAATAAGTGAACTTCACATTTTAACTTGTCCAATGATATGCTTTATTTTTTTCCTGTTTGTGGTTCATTTAGGCAAAAAGGCTTCATGATGTACTGCATCAGCCCTTCATAAAGACCAAAAAGAAGGAAAGCTGATAAAGCCAAACTGCTTTGTAATCACCGACTGTCTTTAAACAGAGTGCCTAGAATAATGATCTGGGGCCATATAGCCCATGGTCATCTGGAGGCTTCAGGCTCTTTTTGGACTATTATTATCTCACTCTGTAATTATGGGACAAATGGCTATAAATGCAGTGGTTTATTTATTATTTTTATACAAAGTTTAACCTGATTTTGTAATTCTGTAAATTCAGTTTGACTTAGTAGAATGAGGCAAGGTTACCTTTTTTTTTTTTTTTTTAAGTAACTACATTTTTATGTGTTTACGAAACATTTAATAAATTCAATAATATTTTGCAGGATGTCATGTTGTTTTAGAGTGGGTGCAAGGGATATGCCATTATAACTCCATGATTCTTACTGAAACACAACTTGTGGAAACCATTTGTCATAAAAAAAATGGTGGAAACTTAAGAACGGACTGATGACAAATGATATGTCAGAAATAGACTAAATGGAAACTGACTAAGAGTATGAATGTGTTTCTGGGTCAAGTGTATGGCCATCACAAATGCCACAGAATACAACACCTGCCTTTTATCACAATCTCACAACTAACTGACTGGCACAAAACAAGTACCAAGCCAGGTGAGAGCTTTTATACAGACAGTGATACTTAGAATCTTCTTCTCTAATCTAAAAATTATTCACATAAATCCAACCAACAACTTTCCTCTGTGAAAAATAAAGATGATATTTATTTGGTCTATATAATGGAAGTAAATGGTCACCAAAATAGCTACTAACACTCCTCAAAATATTTTCTTTTGTGTTTTGCAGAAATAATGTAGGTTTGTAATGATATGGTTGAATAAACAATGACCCTATTTTTTTAGATGGACTCTCAGAATACTTTTTTTTTTTCTTTCTCAGAAGTCAGATTTTTTTCATTGTGGTTTCTCATGTGTGGCAGAGGCTATTGGTTAGAATACTTTTTGATCTATTTACTGTCACCTATAAAAGTACACCCCACTGAGGGTTAAACCCTGTTCCAGTTCTGCATCATGCTGCTCAGTCTCTGTCTTCTCCTGTATGTCTTCTCTCTGTCCGGTAAGACATTTACATTTTATATCAATAATGCAGATTCTGTTGAGAAGTAGAATTTTAATGAATACAATTAATTTACAAGACATTTCTGTATTTATACACATTTTTTGTATCAGTGACTTGCAAGCCGTTTCAGTGATTTATTTATTCAAGTATTTTGATAATAATTGGATGGTTTATACTGTTTTCATGTTTTTAACTATTTACCATGAGAAGCTCTTGTATCATTATCACAGGAGGGTTAGAGAGTGGTATTATAGGTGGCAAAGAGGTAAAACCACATTCCAGACCATACATGGCATCTCTCCAGGTTGAAAGAAAACATAAGTGTGGAGGGATGCTGATTAGGGATGATTATGTGCTGACTTCAGGTCACTGTTGGGAGTATGTACAATTTGAACCCACACACACAAATATGTATATACATTATAAACTATACTAACAAGATGCTCTGCAGTTATCACTACTTAAAATAATCTCAACATTAAATGTTTTCACAGCAAGGAGACCCCCGACTTAGTTGTTGTTCTGGGAGCTCACAATATTAGCCAGATTGAGGACAGCCAGCAGATTTTCCAAGTAGACAAGTACATCAGACATCCTAATTATAACAGCAATGAAAGGACCTATGATATCATGCTACTAAAGGTAAAATTATTATTGGTGCTTAAATTGGGTGGATGTTCCTTTTTTTTTCTACAAAACTAATGTATTGACTGACTAATATGTTACAGTTAAACACCAAAGCCAAGATAAATAAGTTTGTGGATGTTATTGAGCTCCCTATGAACAATAACAATATTCCCACTCATGTGGAATGCTCTATTGCTGGATGGGGCTCAACACAACCTGGAGGAAGAGCATCTGATGTTCTACGGGAAGTCCGCCTCAAACTGCAGTCTAACTCTGAATGCAAAAGACAGTGGCAAGAATATTTCAACGATGCGAAAATGATCTGTAGTCTCTCGGATGGGAAAAGGGCATTCTGTCAGGTGCTGCAACATTACTTTTGATATCAAAAGGTTTATGCCATCTGATATTTCTCATAGTGGCAGACTACATTTTAAGTCTTTCATTTGTTTCTCTCTAGGGTGATTCTGGCAGTCCTCTGTTTTGTGACTCTGATCTTAAAGGAATGGCTGCATACACATATCCTAATAACTGTTCATTCAAGGACTACCCTGAAGTATACATGAAAATATCTGCCTTTGTTCCGTGGATTAAAAAATTATTAAGAGATTGAAATGTCATTTATGCGCGTAAATTGATCTACCATGTATAATTAAAGCCTAAAAAGCCCTGTTACTAATTTTTGGTTGCTTCCTGATACCATTTTCATTTGGAATGTTATAAAAACGACTTATAAAAATAAATTTTTTTAACTTGTCTGTATTGCTTAAAATGTCCAGGAAAAACAAATGAGGTCACTATAACATTACATGTTTTTATTAGACTAACCTTCTTAAATTGCATATTGTCATGGGAGGAGCTTATGACAGACACAGTGGGAGTGGTGTCAGGCCTCGGAGAGGCTTTTATTGAAAAAAATAATAATAAAATAAAGTGTCCAGGGGAAAAGTGTCCAAAATAAACTGCTTTGATCTGGCCGACTTTAAGGTTGTTCTGGGAGCTCACAACATTCCCAAGCTGGAAAAGAGCCAGCAGATAATCCCATTGATGAAATTTATCCATATTTAAAAAGAACAACCATTGCTGGTTGGGGGTCGAAAACACCAGAAAAAATAAAGGCAACAGATGTGATGCAGGAAGTCAAGCTTAAACTGCAGTTCAGCTTCGAATGTAAAAACAAGTGGCAGCAGTACTTCGATTCTGAGAGAATGATCTGTAGTGTTTCAGATGGGAAACATGCTTTTTGTTCGGTATTTCTATATTATATTATATTCTACAAATACCAAATATTCTCAAGTTTATGTTAAAATCTCCTACTTTCTCAACTGGATTAAAGAGAACATTAGATAAATATATATATATATATATAGAGAGAGAGAGAGATAGTATTTTGAACCACTTGTTAATCTGCTTTAAATAATGGTTACTTAAACTGTGCTGTGGTCACTGTGTGATTATTTGTCATCAAACTTCCTGCAGAAAAAAAAAAAGTTGCAATAACGTGTTTATCTGATTTCACACCTTTCTGGTCTCAGACTGACCTTGTGAAAAAGTCCCACTATGAAGCCCCTTTATTTGAATGTAGTACGAGGTGAGAGATATGAAAACTAGAGGTATATCTGAGCCAAAGTTGAAAACATTCAACTCAATACAATGCATTTTGACCACAAACTATTACACTTGGGAATATGTAAAGCTCCCAAGTTCATTAACAAGTTCAAATCCTATTTAGATAATGACCAGGTTTGATGCCTCTTTATTTATATGGCAGGTAAATATCAGAGATTATAAGAGTTCATACTGTAGGTGCTCACATGAAGTAAAATAGTTGACTAAATTACAAATTTCAAAGCATTTTGTGGTTAATAATTTAATAACAAATAAATAAATATATGTTTTATAACATTTTAAACAATGCAATTAAATATTTAATATATATTATAATACATAATAAATAATATAATTTAAATAAAACTGTTTTGACTGTTTACATTGAAGATTCTTGACCAAGAGTCAAAATGTGACGAGTTGGAGTGAGACTGTGTTGAAAGGAAAGTGAAGTACAAACGTCATTAGAGGGCATTTTTCAGGCAGTAACTTTTAGATGTCACACATACATTGTTTGGTTTTTTGCTTCCCACAAGCAATGTCCAGCCACTGACCGCAAATAAAATACTACTTGATCAGACAGTGTGTGATGTCTATATGACACCAAAACCTCAACCCAACAAATGTTTTTAATTAACATGAGATTTGGAATTAAGGTACTTCTTAATGTCATTTCCTCTCTGATAACACTACTTATAATTGAGTGCTGTATTTATTTTTTTTTGTGTGTCTGTGACTTTTCTTTGGTAACCAGTCTACCGCTGCCACCTGGGTTTTAGCTATATATTATTCACAAATGTATGGTTTGAGGTTAGAGTGGGAGGAGATAGTGAGCCCAGAGTGTGAGTCTGAGTAATTTAAAAGCATGCACACTTGATGCTTAAACTCAGACTGAACTTCAACAATTGCATCATGTTTCCTTGCATCTTTCTTCTCCTCATTGGTCTCCCTTTATCTGGTAAGATGTTACTCATTTTGTTCTTTCTGAATTTGCATTGTGCCTTGTTTTTTTTTTTTTTGTTTGTTTGTTTTTTGTTTTTTTAAGAGCAAAGCTTATTTGAAAACTTATTTAAATATGATTTAAATAAAAAATAGTGGAAATCATCAGGTTCCAAGCACCAATGCGGATGATTAGGTGTTACAATTAAAATATTTGTTTCAATTATAATGTGTTTTTTTGTTTTTTACTGAAAATCCCATTTTGAATTTTCACGGGTAATTAGGGTTTGATGAAATATGCTACAGCAATACACTGCTTTTAAGAAGAATCTTTAACCTGGTCTCCAGGTATAGGGAATTTTACAAAACCTTGTGTGTCTCCTCAGAAAGTCCTGTTGTGTCAAGGTTTGTTAAGCTTTAACATTGCATTTAGCTTGTAAAAACGGGCATTGCGTGGCCAATTAATTACATTTCTTCGCAGTGCTTTGACAATTCAAAATACTGTTGATCCCTTTTTGCCAGCACTGTGTCTATAGCTGCTGTGCCTGTTTTGGTGAAGACTGAACCAGTGGCCTAGAAAGACTTTAAAAATGTAGGCTTTTAAGAAAATTCTAAATTGTGGAAAAAATCTATTTCGTAGAACATGACTCAGGGGAAAAATATATACTGTATGCCCATATATTTTCAAGGCAGAACAATAAGGAAGATGAATAAGAAAATCTGTACAAACACAGCTTCCAGCATTTCCACCATTGGTGCTTGAACCTGAAAAATGAAAAATACCTCCTCCGTAAGTCATCTGGTAATGGTGTAAGTTTGTTTTTTGTCTCAGGTGCCATGGAGAGTGGTATTATTGGAGGAAAAGAGGCTAAACCTCATTCCAGGCCATACATGGCATCTATTCAATGCAGAAATCATCACACATGTGGAGGGATGCTGATCACACAGGATTATGTCCTGACAGCAGCCCACTGTTTGAAGTGAGTGTCTCTGGATGCTTTATATTATGCTTGTCAAAAAGTCCTCTTGTAGTCTTGAGACTTTTATTTTATGTGTAAATCTGCATTTTAGTCAAATACATTAAAACCAAAATACCTTCACTGAACAGATTTTCATTTTTTTTCCACAGTCGCAGTGACATCCGTAGTCGAGACCACTTTGAGGTTGTTCTGGGAGCTCACAACATCAAAAAGAAGGAGAATACTCAGCAGAGAATCCCAGTGATTAAATACATTCGACATCCTAAGTTTGATCAGAACAAACACATTGACTACAGCTATGATATCATGTTACTAAAGGTATTTTCACCTCCACCTGCTGACATGTTATATTATGTACTTTATTTGCTCTCTTTAAATTATTTTTCTGTTTGCAGCTGAAGACGAAAGCCAAGTTGAATAAATTTGTGAAAGTTATGTCTCTTCCTAAGAAAAATGGAAAAACACCAGCTAATGTTAAATGTTCCATTGCTGGTTGGGGGTCGAAAACACCAGAAAAAATAAAGGCATCAGATGTGATGCAGGAAGTCAAGCTTAAACTGCAGTTCAGCTTCGAATGTAAAAACAAGTGGCAGCAGTACTTCGAT
>JAUMHE010000056.1:13147888-13187680 GCA_032359235.1 Enteromius mattozi | reverse complement strand
TATACCATTACTGACAACTGTACAAATAGCACATATCCTCAAGCTTATGTAAAAATCTCCTACTTTCTCAACTGGATTAAAGAGAACATTAGATAAATATATATATATATATATATATATATATATACATATATATACAGAGAGAGAGAGAGAGAGAGATAGTTGAACCACTTGTTACAAACACTTGTTACAAATAGCACATATCCTCAAGCTTATGTAAAAATCAAATAAAAAGTAAAAAAATTAAATAGATAGATAGACAGACAGATTGGTCCTCTTGATCTGTCTTATAAAAAATGGATTCATTCTTTAACAACAAACTATTATACTTGTGAATATGTAAAGCTAAGTATTTGAAATAAACAAGTTCAAATCCTATTTAGATAATGACCAGGTGTGACGCCTCTTTATTTATATGGCAGGTAAATATCAGAGATTATAAGAGTTCATACTGTAGGTGCTCACATGAAGTAAAATGCATCTCATGATTTTCATCGTATAGTTGACTGAATTACAAATTTCAAAGCATTTTGTGGTTAATAATTTAATAATAATAAATATATATATATTTTATAATATATGTATTATATATATTTTGAAAATTACATGAACTACATTATTTTTCTTTGTAAGACATATTTTCAAGCTAATGCCGCAGACTGGGTTCTAAATGACAAGGAGAAAGTGCATCAAGGTTGCTGCAGGAAGTCACTCTCTGTCTGCTGCTCACCTCTGAATATAGAATCATGTGGCAGCGATACTTCATTTCAGAAATATTCATTTGTGGTCAGAATTATTGCCACTGGACTTTGGAGAAACATGTTATGGAGTGAGAAATCACACCTCTCCTTTTGGCAGTCTGAAAGTTTTTGACTGTAAAGTTTGGTAGAGGAGGGATAATGGTATGAGGCTGTTTTAAGGGTTTAGGCTCTTGGATGAACTGGAACTGAGATTGCTAGCCAGGGCTTCTTGTTCAACATTAGTGTGTGACTTCACAAATGCTTAGCTGGATGAATGGCTAAAAATCTTTAAAAAAACACTCACCTCTAAACAATAGACACTACAACTGTTTGATTACCACCATTCTTCAAAATACCTCCTTTTGTGCTCTGCAGAAGAAAAAACACACAAAGTTAAAAAATACAGTTTGACAGAACTTTTTTGGGGGGCTTGACTTTTGACATTATTTCTGCAACCTGAGAACTCTTTGTGTTGTTATAAATACGAGTCAGCTCTTTAACTTACACCTCACCAGTGCGCACTTTCATGTGCAACAAAATAGATATGCTCTGCCACATATAAAAGTAGACCTTACTGAGGGTCAAAGCCTGTTCGTGTTCCACTCTTGCATTAGCACAATCATACATCATGCTGCTCAGTGTCTCACTCTGTATCATTTTGGGTGATTTATTTTTTAAAACATAAAAAAAAAAAATTAAACAGCCCACTGTTTAATATATGCAAACATCTCACAAAAATAACGCTATATAGAGACAAGCAAATAATTAAAGCAGCTGTGGAAATAATCATGATCAGACAGTGTGTGATGTCTATGATAGCAAAATATCAACCCAACAAATGTTTTTAATTAACATTAAGGTTCTTCTTTATGTCATTTCCTCTCTGACAACACTACTTATAACTGAGTGCAGTATTTCATTTCTTTTGTGTCTGTGACACCATTTTGGTAACGAGTTTAACCTGGGTTTTAGCTTGTATTTTAGTCACACATTTATGGTTTGAGGTAAAAGTGGGAGGAGATAATAGTGAGTGCAGAGAGTGGGACTGAGTAATTTAAAAGCATGCGCACTAAATGCTTCAACTCAGACTGCTTCTCAGTCAACAATTGCACCATGTTTCCTTGCATCTTTTTTCTCCTCGTTGGTCTTCCTTTAGCAGGTAAGATGTTACTCATTTTGGTCTGTCTGAATTTGCATTGTGCATTGCTTTTTAAGAGCAAAACCAATTTGAAAGCTAGAATATGATTTAAATAAAATTAATGGAAATCATGAGGGCTCAAGCACCAATGACTCATGCAGATAGTTGTTGCGATTGAAATGCAAATATAATGTGGTTTTTTCACTAGTAGTTAGGGTGAGCAGCAACATCATGGTGTCAGAAGGTACTTTCAGAAGAAATCACACCCTCTTAGTGTGAGACTGAAAGAGAAAAACCACTCGCTGTTTCTACTATCATAGGATATTGTGATCAGAAGACATGTGGTGTACATGGACTCTTGTGTGACGTACATTTAGAAGGATCGAGTGTCATTTTATATATACTCTCACTTTTAAAATGTGTGACCTTCCAACCTTTCAAACGGTGTATTTATGTTTAAACTCTAATGAGTAATGTTTTGTAAAACTGTAAATATAAGCAAACAACCCAATAAATAATTTTTAACTCAAAAGTATATACAACTCTTGTGTATTGCACATTGATAATATAGAAAACTGCTATTGATTGGTGCTTGCATGTTTTTTTTATTATTATTATTTATTCATTTTTATTCACATTAATCATCCATATATTTATAATATAGCAATAATGTGGTGCAAAAATACTACACGGACCAAGTTTTCTTATTACTAAACACAATGTTTTATACAAAATAAATAAACTGAATCAAAATCTGGTGCTTCTGAGCTAGTGCAGAACTTCACAAAACGTTGTGTCTCAGAATGTCCTGTTGTGTCAAGGTTTGTTAAGCTTTAACATTGCATTCAGCAGATGTAGACCTGCTTAAACCCAATTCCTCCCTAAGTAAGTTTGGTTTTTATCATAGGTGGGATGGAGAGTGGTATTATTGGAGGAAAAGAGGCTAAACCTCATTCCAGGCCATACATGGCATCGATTCAGTGCAGAAATCATCACACATGTGGAGGGATGCTGATCAGACAAGATTATGTCCTGACAGCAGCCCACTGTTTGAAGTGAGTGTCTCTGGCTGCTTTATATTATGCTTGTCAAAAAGACAGCCTTAAAACTTATTTTATGTGTAAATCTGTGTTTTAGTTATTCAAACACATTAGGATCAAAATGCCTTCATTAAACAAAATGTTCTGTAGTCCTAGTCTCTCCTCTAGTAAAGACCACTTTGAGGTTGTTCTGGGAGCTCACAACATCAAGAAAAAGGAGAAGACCCAGCAGAGAATCCCAGTGATACAATACATACCACATCCTATGTTTGATCGAAACAACAAGAACTACAGCTATGATATCATGTTACTGAAGGTACTTTAATGCATCTTCACCTGCTATAGCTCTATATTATGCACTTATTTTGCTCTCTTTAAATTATTTTGCTATTTGCAGCTGAAGAAGAAAGCTAAGCTGAATCAATTTGTGAAAGTTATGCCTCTTCCTAAGAAAGATAAATATGCTGAATGCTCCATTGCTGGTTGGGGGACAAAAAACCCAACAGGAAACCAGGCATCAGATGAGATGTGGGAGGTCAAGCTTAAACTGCAAGAGAACTCAAAATGTGAAGAAATGTGGCAATACTTCTTCAACTCTGAGAGAATGATCTGTACTGTTTCAGATGGGAAACATGCTTTCTGTCGGGTATTATTATATTAATTATATTATATTATATTATATTATTTTGTTACATTTATTTATCTATCCTTCTTATTCACTAGGGTGATTCCGGGAGTCCACTTATGTGCAATAATAAACCACAAGGAATTGCTTCATTTACCACTGATAACTGTGCAAATAAAACATATCCTCAAAATTATGTAAAAATATCCTACTTTCTCCGCTGGATTAAAAAGAACATTAAATGAATGAATTTAAGTCACAGTTTACAATGTTTTCTTTTCCCTCTTCACACTTTTTTTTCTAATTTTATTTTTTTTCTAATCTATTATAATAGATTAGACTATTAATAAACAATGGTTACTCTAAACTATTTGTGTGTGATTGCTTGATATATATACATTTCCTTGAGTCCATATTTTTACTATTACATATGAAAATACAAAGATCTCAGGATACAGATAATCAGTTCACCTAAATCATTCTGTTGTGGTAAGCTGGAGGTTAATGTTAAAAAACAACCATTAAACTGATTGGACTTTGCAGAGAAACATGACTGAAGAATATTCATACGCTTTTCCAGGTTACAAACAGGACTAAGCCCACCAACCCAAAGTCTATGTGTAAACTCAATCATTGTGAAAACTCTTGAAATTAAAGCGCCTCCTGTCGGTGAAACTCTGCATCTAAGGAGAACAAAACTATAGGTTATTAAATAACAAAATAATAATGCATTACTCTACATTAAAATTATAAATGAATTACATGTTCAGTTAAATTTTTAGTTTTTAAGCACGTACACAAATGTGGTCACATGCAAACAGAGAAAGTACACACTCTCACCTGGCTAGGGTCTCTTGTGAAGTATCTCTTCTCTATTACCTAAAAAATTACACACAACTTTCTAATAAACTGCACAGAGACATGGTATAATATATATTTCAGTTTCAGTGAAGTCTTTACCTTGTCAAAGAATCGGCTCAATTTAACAGCATTTGATGATCCAGCAGCAAGATACCGGGGATTTGTACAATCCTGAGAAGAAAAGCAGGACAAAGCTCAGAAGTGCAAAATCAAAAAAGAGAGAGAGATTTAAAATACAACAAATGCTTTTTCAAAAAATTATATTTTTTGTATAATATTATATGAGCTTGGGTTAAGACATTATAACAGCACTAAAAAGCACACACTAGATTGATCTCTTCTGCATTAAAGTCTTCAGACAGAAAGGCAGTGCGGGTCAGCACATCATTCCTCTTGTTTTCTGGGATCTGATCATATTTGGTGCCAATAAGCAGAAGGGGAACTGAGTTCTCTGCAAACTGTTCTCTGTCATAATCCCTGCAAGTGCAAAACATCTGAATTATTTCCTTTTAATGTATCTGGGAACTCATAGACAAAATAAAGCAAGGTATCCTGTCAGTGTATTCTCACCCATTTGATACAATGATGCCAGTTGGAGAGGAGTCTTTGCTCAGTGCCTCCAATGACCAGCGGTACAGATTCTGGGAGGATTTCTTGTTGGTCAAATCATGAACTAAAATAATACCTAGAGGGCAAGAAATTGTGATTATTAGCATTAAAAAAAAAGAGTGCTTTTTATGTTAGACACATGGAAGAACAACTTTTAATGGTGTGTCTGATACTTAACCATTTACAGAATTGTAAAACACAGCTCTGGTGCTTTTAACACTACTGGCACTGCCAACAGATCCCCCGACGTCCCAGAGTTCAGTGTAGTACGTCTTCTCTTCTGGAGTGCCTTCCCTGTAGTCATGAACCTGTTCAAAGAATCAAGACTGAGTTTCCTATATAATAATGACACAGTACGTTTATAATAATCACTGTATATTGTAACTGTACCCTGACGTCCACTGAGCAGCCCACAGTCCATGACGGATTCCCCAAAACTTGATTCTGGCAAAGTAAATGCACAAGAGAGGACTTCCCTACTCCTGTAAACAGACACAAAATAACACTGATCAGAATATAAATATAAATATTAATTTATAATATTGAATATTTATTTTTAAAAGGAACTTGTAAAAAAAAAATATCGAAAGTGTGGTTCCTCATAACAGATAAATCAATAACAAATAATAACGAACATAATAATAATATTGTAGAAACTCAAGCTAATGCGGCAGGATAATACTTCTAGCTTGAGTCAAATAAGTTATTAGACAACACACTTACATTTTAAATGTACATTCACCATATCCTTAAGGGGTTAGAGAAAAGCAAGACTGACAGATTCTAGATATTTAGATAAAAATGTATTACCGGAATCTCCCAAAACCAACACTTTCACCCTGTCCAAAGATGCCATTTCTTTCCGGTGTTCCGGTGAACTCAGTTCCCCTGTTTCCCCCTCACAGCGCATGCGCAACTTCGCAGTGTTGCCAAGTCCGCGGGATTCTTAAGTAGCAAATGTGCGTTTCTTTTTTTTAAACCTGGCAACCCATGCGCTGTGAGTGGGGGAAAGAGGGGGACTGAATTCACCGGAACACCGGAAGTACGCTGTGCTCTCTGTCCGTGTATTAGAACAAAATAAAAGTTGTGGATATAATACACAAAGACTGGGTACTGTGAAAATCAAAGTAAGTATAAGTATAACGTTACATTGGAAAAAAAAGTTATATGTTTAATAGTAGCCCTTGTGTGATATCGTTTGAATTTTTATTAGTAGCTCCGCTTGTTAATCTAATCTAATCTAATGTAATTTTATATGATATTATTTTATATAATGTAATATTTTATTATATTATATTAAATGGGTTATTGTGAGACTTTTTCGATTGAACTTTTATAACACTTCCGTTTTAAAATGAGGCAGGACTTGTGGCAGAGCAGGAAGAGGCTTTTTGATAGACATCACAGAAAGCCGGTTTATTTCATTGGACTTCTGAAAGAAGCAAGGACCCATGGCTGTTAGAGGGATGAAATTATCGAGTGTTTGTTTTCTACTTTTATATTTGATATTGGCAGTACTGGCCGGGTAAGTGGACGTCGTGTTATCTTCAGGGTTTAGGTCTCAGTACTCTGGCTGGTACACATGTTTGACTGTGATTGGTCTACGCCACTGTCCGTGCATCATGCTGGTGAAGCTCGCCATAAAATACTTGCTTTCACCTCTCTTATTTACTGTACTTTCAAACCTTTATTTAAGTTCGGGAGTGTTTTTATTTGTTCGTTTTGCTTAAAACAGGACCGTGTTTTTTTAAATAACTACATTGCTGTGACGAGACTGATAACTTGACATTGTTGCCACATGTTTATATACATGTCACATTTCTTTCAAAAAATAAAAAGCTTCATACTGTTGTTCTAATGCTGGTTTCTCAGCCAGATGTATGGGTGTTAAATAGTTCATCATGTCAGTGTTGCTGCATCTATTCATCATTGGTTTGAATGAATGAACTGGTGTAGATTTGAAAAGTTCTGAAGTAATGTGTTTTTTTAGGAGGGATTTCTACAAAATTCTGGGGGTTAGTTCATCAGCATCAATCAAAGACATTAAGAAAGCCTACAGAAAGCTGGCGTTGCAGCTTCATCCAGACAGAAACCAAGATGACCCAAATGCCCAAGACAAATTTGCAGACCTCGGGGCTGCTTATGAGGTATGCTTGTTTATGTTTTAACAAGTCCTTTTGTTTTTCATTGTGACCCGTCACGCATTATGTTGAACAAAAATATTGGAAAATGAAAGTGATGTGTATTGGGGAATGACATGACTTCGTTTTAATGCGAATATTTCGCGTAACCTTAATACAAGTATATAAACTGGCGATGCTTTGTGTCACTAAAGCATTGCTTTAGAGATTTATCATATTTTATAAACGAAACATCAGTAGAAAGCCAGTGAATCTCACCAGCGTGAGCGTTGTTGTTAGAAACGAACCCATGGACCGATTTGATTGGTTAGAAGAAATGTGTGGCCGCCTCTGATTGGTTGAAACATCTGCTTATTGTTATTCATTATATTTATGACGTGGACCTCTAGCGTAGCTTGCAATAATGTGTACTGTATGCAAAATGGATTTCTTATTACATAATAAATCATTTTCTTTTTAATGTCACGTAGTCAGTGTTTGGCTTCATTATGTTACACATAACAAGTATACCTTTCATATATAAATAAATGATTTAAATATAGCCTAAAGTTGTAACTTTATTTATTATTATTATTATTGTTATTAGAGTTTATTTTATTTTTTCTAAGCTTTTTTTTTTTCCTGCGGTTGCTTTTTTTTAAAAAAGGAGTGCAATTTGAATGTCTATAACCATGTCTGAAATAAGAGATTAATCAGTGGTTTCTAGGGCGAAGGAATATAAACTCCCCTGGTATTTAAAAAGAGGAGGCAAATGTCTTTTTTTTATCTATTATTTAACATTTTTGTATATTCAATAATACCTAATTATGGCTGTAGACACTATAGTTACCTATATGTTTTATGTTAAACAGAAATTGCCCCTAAAACAATTTCAGGGTGCAAATATCGCTCTTGCTCAGTTCGTGATGTTTCTGATTGTCTGTTTTAATCACAGGTGCTCTCAGATGAAGAGAAAAGGAAACAGTATGATGCATATGGAGAAGAGGGTTTAAAAGAAGGCCATCACAGTTCACACGGTGATATATTCTCCAGGTAAATAAACCTCAGCTAAGTTAAGTGTTTTCTTCAACTGTTAACTACTGAAATGTTTGTAAAATTCCTTAGAAATGTTGTATTTTTTCTGCACATATTTGATATTCTCATTTCAGATATGTGCCCACTTGACACACAATTGTTCATACTGTCACTGCACATTCGTACAGTCTGTGACTATTTTGATGTTCAAATGTGTTTTGTTTTTTTTTTGTTTTTTTAAGTTTCTTTGGCGACTTTGGGTTTATGTTCGGTGGAAATAGGCAGCCAGCTGGCCGGGATATTCCAAGGGGTAATGATATAGTACTGGATCTTGAAGTAACCCTAGAAGAGGTGTATTCGGGGAATTTTGTAGAGGTGAGCTTTTTTTGTTCTTGAACCCTCTCCCTTTTCTTCCTGATGGACTGTAGTATACACACTCTTTGTGTGCTTCTGTAGGCTTTGTCTGGCAGTGAACATGCATAGTCATTGTCCTTTCCTTTTTCCTGTCTTTCTGTATCCTCTCTTCTCCAACATGGAGGTGGTGCGAAACAAACCTGTAGCAAAAGAAGCCCCAGGCAAAAGAAAATGCAACTGCCGACAGGAAATGAGAACCACTCAGCTAGGACCGGGACGCTTCCAGATGACACAAGAAGTAGTCTGTGATGAATGCCCCAATATCAAGTAATTTTGTTTGGTAATCACTTTTTACTTTGACTTAGTAGGACATATTATGGTTTTCTGTTTAAACGCTGTATCATTCTTTCCAGGCTTGTGAATGAAGAGAGAACACTAGAGGTGGAGATTGAGCAGGGTGTGAGAGATGAGATGGAATACCCTTTCATTGGGGAAGGTATAGAAATTAATTATATGGATAACTCAGCTAGATGCTGACATATTATTTATAGAATGTACATGTGACATAAATGTTTGACTGACTGCAGGTGAACCTCACATTGACGGTGAGCCTGGAGATCTGCGTTTCCGCATCAAAGTTTTAAAGTAAGAGTAGTATTAAATTGCAGCAATTAGAAGAGTGAATTGAGCTTGCTCTTAATGCGTTTTTAATATAATTTAAATTGATGTGCCTCCATTTATTCTCTGTCTTTAAAGAGTGAGACTTTATGAACTGCTTTCAGTTTGTCACATGTAAATTTCTTCTTCTCCAGGCATCCAGTGTTTGAGCGCAGAGGCGACGACCTCTATACAAATGTCACCATATCTCTGGTAGAGGCCCTGATCGGTTTTGAGATGGACATCACTCATTTAGATGGTCACAAGGCACGTTTTTTTTGTGTGTGCAGAATATATATTTATATTTAATTTCACTAAAAGCTGTGACTTGATAACATGTGTAACCCTGGATCACAAAACCATAAGTCATAAGTGTCATTTTTTCTAAATTGAGATTTATACATCATCTGAAAGCTGAATAAATAACTTTACGTTGATGTATTTGTTGGAATAGGACAATATTTGGCCAAGACACAACCATTTGAAAATCTGGAATCTGAGGGTGCAAAAAAATCTAAATACTAAGAAAATAACCTTTAAATTGGTCCAAATGAAGTTCTTAGCAATGCATTTTATTAATTGTAATATATTTAAGTTAGGACATTTACAATATATCTTCATGGAACATGGTCTTTACTTAATATTATAATGATTTTTGGCAAAAAATAATAATTTATCATTTTGACCCATACAATGCATTTCTGGTTTAGGGTCACATATCATAATTGAAATTAGTTTATTAATATATTTATTTTGGTCACAAATTATTGTGGTTACTTAATATCTTCCTATTGTCATATGTTGATGTATTTTCTGTGTAAAATATGATTGATCACAAACTCACACCGACCATCTTGTGGACTTGTAGGTACACATTGTCAGAGATAAAATCACTAAGCCAGGAGCTCGTATTTGGAAGAAGGGTGAGGGCTTACCAAATTTTGACAACAACAATATCCGTGGGTCACTCATAGTCACCTTTGATGTAGATTTCCCCAAGGAGCAGCTCGATGACCAGCAGAAAGATGGTAAGTGAACATTTAGTGAACTTGGATAATGGGCTATTTTAGTACAGATATGGTGACTGCTGTATCTTTTTTGTGCAATTGTGAGTTAATAAATTAAACAACTTATTTTTCCTCAGGTATAAGGCATCTTCTGAAACAGGCACCATATCAAAAGGTTTATAACGGACTGCAGGGATACTGACAAACCAAGTAAATCGGGACTGATTGCCCTGTCCCTGTCTGCCCTTCTCTCTCACACACACACACACACACACACTCTTACATGCACACTGAGGAACAAGCAATGGGTTGTATTTATTTTTTTTCTGATTGTTCTCAGGAAGGGTTGACATAAGTATGTTTTTATTTTTTTTTCTTTAATTTACATTTTTAAAGGCATTGTTTTCTCATGGAAAGCATTTTTTTTATTTGACTCAACATGTTTTTGTCCAAATTATTAGTTTTTCCTTATATAGTCCCTGGTTTTCATCAGTTTAAGTGTTTGGACACTTGCTTCCTGCTATGACCAGTCAATCACTATCCACTCATGGATCAACATAATATTTTGACCTGAGACTGACTGTACCACAAAAACAGAGGACTGAATCTTCAAACCAGAGGACAAATTAAACACCTGCCTCGGCTCTGTACATCTTCAAGACCTTTTTCTTGAGATATTTTAAAAAAGGAAAAGTTATATGAATGTAAGCTTTCTCAGCTTAGACTCTTCAGTCTTTGGTCTGCTTGTTTTAAACAACAGATTTATTACAGTTGTTGCAGTTTGTGTTGTTTTTGTATTCATCAAGCTGCAAATGTGTGTGTGTGAGAGAGAGAGAGAGAGAGAATGAGATTGCCTTGTTCAGATTTGCCGTCTAGTAACAGGTCTGTTTCCTCAGAGGCATTTAATTGGGTTTTGAAGTTTAAACAGAAGACCTCTTAATGTGTACAGTTCAACTCTTTCCTGTGAATTTTTTATGTGACAGACTCACTTTCTTGTTTCTTTCACAACCCCTCCTGATGTTCAGCCCACTGGGTCCCTTCCTAGTTAGTATGATTCCTTTGCTCATTTGTGGACTGTACCGGGAAAAAATGAACAACTTCTTAGGTTAACTTGTGCACAAGTGAAGGAAATATGTCATTTTCAAATGAAAAATAAAAAGTTTCTAATTATGGTTAAAAATGGATTTGATATGAAAACAGAGTATTTGTTTATTTTGAAAGATTTTTGACGCATGGCTTTAAATTTCAACGTCCTTGCCTAACTGGATCTAGTTAGACTTTAATGATTGGTAACAGTGAAAATCGAGTGTTTATCCATAGGTATAGTTTCAGCAGTAACTGACATGTCCAGTAGAGGGCAGCAAATGATAGAGGATCTCCAGGATTAGTCCTCTTTTAGAGTTTCTTGAGACTAGTAGTATGTCTAAACTATTGTGTGTATATATTACACAATATTATGAAGTATGTATTATGCAGAATATGTTTAATTATGATGAATTTAATATTTATGCAATGATATGATTAGCATTATATTTGTATTAAATTACAAGTGAGGGCAGTAAATGAGTTCCAGGATTAAATAATTTTCCAATTTTAATGAGACTAGTTTATGTATGTATGTGGGTTGTTGATGTAATGTGTCCTATTGTATGACAGAAAAATGTAAAAAAACAAAACATATTTTATTGAATTACGCTAACACAAGGTTTTGGACAGTAGCATTTTAAAAGAACAGTAAGTTTTTTTTTTGTTGTTGTTTTTTTCTCTCTTGCTCAACAAGTCTGCATGTATTTGATTTTAAAATACATATATTTTTTTCAGGATTCTTTCATGAATGGAAAGATCCAAAGATCAGCATTTGTCTCTAATAGAAAACTTTTGTAACATTATACCATTCAAAAGCCTGTGTGTGTGTGTATATATATATATATATATATATATATATATATAATATTGGGAAAGTAATTGTAGAAATTAATACTGTTATTTAGCAAGGATGCTTTAAATGATGATAAAGACATTTATTATATTACTAAAGATTTCTATTTCAGATAAATGCTGCTCTTCTAAACTTTCTATTCATCAAACTTTCTTTGAAAAAAATCTAATCCACTGTTTTCAACATACAGTCATGGCCAAAAATATCGGCAGCCTTGTAACTCTGTCAGAAAATGCAACCCCTTCTCTCAGAATTTTTTTTCAATTGCATATGTTTCGGTATTTACATGCTTATTATTTTTGTTTGCACTGCAACGACACAAAAACAGAGAAGAAAAGCCAAACATGATAACATTTCACACAGAACTCAAAAATGGACTGCATGGACAAAATTATTGGCATCTTGTCAAAATGCGATGCTCCTGGTATTTGTATTTAGACACACCTGTGGCAAGTAAGAGGTGTGGGCAGTAATATCACTTGCAACCATTTAAAATGGAGAAAAGTTGACTCAACCTTTGTGTTTTGTGTCACACTGAGCATGGAGAAAAGAGTGTAAAGTGTAAAGAGTCGAAATTTTTTTTTGAAAAACGTGGACAATCTCAACGCTTTAAAGAAAAGAACACAGTCCCTACAGCCAAAAATGGTGGAGGTTCAAAGATGTTTTGGGGTTGATTTGCTGTTTTTGGCACTGGATGCCTTGAATGTGTGAACAGTATCATAAAATCTGATGATTACCAAAGAATTTTGGTGTGCAACGTGACCAGTGTCAGAAAGCTGCGTCTTCATCAGAGATCATGGGTCTTCCAGCAGGACAATGACGTGAAACACACTTCAGAAAGTACTCTGGAGAGTTCTGAAATGGCCAGAAATGAGTCCAGATCTGAATCCCATAAATCACCTGTGCAGAGATCTCAAATCAACAGTTGGGAGAGAGCATGCTTTAAATCTGAATGACTTGGAGCCGTTTGCAAAAGAAGAGTGGTCCAAAACTCAATCATGGTTACAGGAAGCGATTGATTTCAGTTATTTTTATCCACCAATGAGGGTGCTACCAAACATTAAGTTAAGGGTGCCAATAATTTTGTCCTGTGCATTTTTTGGGTTCTGTGTGGAATTGTATCAGATTTGACTTTTCTTCAGTTTTTTATTTTTTGGTGGTGTTCCAATGCAAACAACAAAACATGTGAGTACCAAACATTTGCAACTTCAACAATTAGAGAAGAGTTTCTAAGAGATTCTAGGAAGGTGGTTGCATTTTCTGGCAGAATTGCAAGGATGCTGGTATTCATGGCCAGTAAACCAGTATATCAGAATGATTTCTGAAGGATCACGTGACACTGAAGACTAGAGTAATGATGATAATAATTCAGCTGTGGAACCCCTGGGATGTTTTACAATTTAAAGTACATTCAAAATAGAAAACAATTTGAAATAGTAAAATATTTCAAAATGTTACTATTTCTTCTGTACTTTGGATCAAATAAATGAAGGCTTGGTAAGCAGAAGAGACTATTATAAAGTGTTGTGAAGTTTCAGACGTGAAGAAGGCAATCTCAGATTTGTTTCTCAGAACTCCAGCATATTTAGAACAGAGTTATTAATGCCCACATTATAGGATGCATTAATTACAGCTCATTACAGATCAAAGGATTTTGCCGTCTTTAATCATGCAGTGGAATCCCACCCAGCTTCATAAGACCTACTGTGCTTGTGAATGCCTTGTGTGCATGTGACTTTTTTGGTAAGGAATAAGCTCCATATACTGAACCATCCATATGGAGATTGATGTGTGTGTTTGCTAATCACTGTCATGTATGCTGATAATACAGTGTGTGTGGTGTCACTCAGAGTTGAATGCGTGTCTGCTTGTCTGACACCAAGTTCACCCGTTACCATAGTGGTTATGACCTCTGACTGCACTGCAGGTGGTTTTACTTAAGCTGTGTTGGAGGCAACGATGCGCTGAGTCAGGCCTGAGCCCCGCTCTGCGTGTCCGGGGCAAGAGGACGGGTGGTCGCCCTGCTTGGGGAGGTCGTCTGTCAGGGTGTAGCCTGGAACTATTAGAGGCATCTGTTTGTATGACTGTTTTACAGTGTGGTTTTACATGTTGTGAATTTCCCTCTGTGTATCTGTGAGGCTGTGTGTGAACACTGTACACATGTTTGTTAGACGGAGTGACAAGGATGAAGAGAATCCGCTCGAATGTAAAGGACAGTCAACCCAAATGTGTATACGAGTGTTACGAGCATTTGTAATTAAAGGGATGAAATAAGGCGTTTCCTTGAGGGTCTTGTAAGCAGGATAAAATGTGTACGCTTGGAGTATATGGGGGGTCTCTCTCAAACATCTCCTTAGCATCTGCTCAGTAGAGTCATGCACCCACAACACCAAGCCACAAACTTCTCCATTTACCCTACTATTTACCCTGCTTTAGGTTTCCTTCAAATCATTCTCAACCAAGACTTGTGCCACTCTTCTTCTGTTTTTCTTCTCAGATGGCCTCCGGAATAGATTTTCAGCATTCCTTTTGGTTGACTGCTCTCGTACAGTATATTTGTATTGAACTCCCACAAATATTAATACTTAAGAAGAGGGAGTTTCTGTGGTGGTCCACCGCAGGGTTGACATAGCAGTCGCTTGAATCTGGTCTCAGTCTGACTGATTTAATAACCGCTCATGTTGTTCCCTTTCTTGTCATTTAGCTGTGGTCTTCGGCAAATATAACTTAAGGCGTAGGCTAGGTGCAGCAACAGATGGAGCTATCTTGTGCTCTGTACCTACAAAAAATGTAAACACTTTACTTGGCAGTTCTGTAAAAGATGAGTTCATCACAAAAAAAATTAAAATACAATTCAGTCTTCATGTACTCCTCCTGATGTTATTCCAAACCAGTATGACAAGGCTGCTTTCAGTAGAAAATGAGACTGAGGATTTAGCTTTAAAAATGATTTAAAAGTTCTGTAAGCATATAAAAGTGGTCCATGTATGGTCTTAAGTAAGAGAAACACTTCAATATTAATTTTAAGAAAATCTTGATATCCGTGCTTCGGAATGATCCGTTAACAACTCACTGAAGGACAAGATTATATATGTGAATAACGACACAAGAAAATTGGAATATAGAATGTTTTTTGAAAGTCTCGTTATCGTTTATTTGAAGGGATACAGCGACCACCACAGTAGAATTCCTCCTGTTTTACACGGAAGATATGCAGTCAAACAGGTTAAAAAAGAGAAGCTTTATTAATTAATTAATTAGCTATTACATGTTTGGTTTAAGCTGTCCTAATATTTTCTAACAGACAAATAAGAACAATAGTTTCCTCATGAGGGCAGTGTTCTCTTTACAATGGTAATGCACGAACCATCTGTCACGCATAGTTGGGATGTGTGCCACGGAGTGAGATGAGGTCTGGGAACAAGCCTGAACACACTGCTTTTGGGAACCCTTTCTGAACAGATCCTTGAGGTTCAAAACAATCCTGTCAGGCTGTAGATTTTAATAGCACAATTGCAGAGACTTCCTTGCTGTGCTGGGTCACAGCCACCCACTTACCCAGAGTTTGCTGTAGCCTATGTCTTGTAAATGACTTATCGTTTATAATTGTTTAATTTTCAGTAACTTAGCTTTTTTTTTTTTAAACCAGGATAAGAATGTATTTATTTTGAATGGGCTAACTTATATTCATTCATTCATTCATTCATTCATTTTAATGACAGAATTATTGGCTGTGCATGTCTTGTTAATAATTGTATATTATTAATTGGTTAATTTTGACTCATTTTATTGTTTCATTTGGCTAATTTTTGAGTCTCAGTCAGGAAAAAGATTATTTTATTTTGAATAGAGCAACCTCTAATATGCAGATGATAGTTTGAATTTAATAACTCATTTAACTTAAATAAATCTGTATTATTATTATTATTGTTATTAATATGACTATTAATATATTATTGCTGTTATTAATAATAAACCTGCATTTGTTGTTATTATTATTATTAGATTTAAATAACATGAATTCTTTAGACAGTTTATATATTTGCAAAAAAATAAAAACAATTATGTTTTTGTTTGCACATATTAAGGTAATATATTTCATGTATTTTTTTTTTGTGCCTTGGAATGCCATGTATTCTACATTCTATGGTATGTGAATGTATCAATCAGTACTATGGTAGGCCTATTCAAAAATTCCACTATTTTTACCATCTCATACTTTACCGTACGGCCACAGTGTGTTTTCCGAAAGGTTCAGCTATTATAATAACAGTCTGTGTCATGTTTAGCTGCTTGTGGTTATCAGTGCTCCAACAACATAAAGAAAACACATACTGTGGAAAACAGGCTATCCAAAATAGCAGTATTTGATGGACAAATCCAGCTATTTTGTGGCCGGAAACCTGAAGTGAACAAAAGGCAGCACTTGTGTAGAATAATACATGTCAGTTGTCTTCAGCCCACTGCTGCTTTGAAGGCGGCCATGGACGGCCAGCATCGTCCCACGGCGCGGGGAGCCAGTGTATGCTGTGCTACTATATAAAAGACTGTCGATTCAAAGTCAAAAAGCCTCAACTATTTAACAGCGAGTTGTGGGCTCTAATTATGGGAAACGCAGGCAGGAAAAAGTGGCTTGGGGTTTTTCAGTCCGTCTGTTTGTGAGGACGAGATGCTGTTTATTGAAATATTTTCAGAGCTAAACATAGACAACTGTCATTATGGACGGCCTCCTCAGAATGCCTCAAATACATTGCATCCCTATTTCACAGGCTAATGTGACGCTGTGGGGGCTGAAACTGGACTTCAGCATCCACATCCTCAGGAAGAGGTGGAAGAGCCGTGTGAAGCCAGAGACACAAACAGCGCTCAGACCACCATCTCTGATTAAAAGGACTCTGACTGCGTTTGACGCAAGGTTAAGCAAAGCATTTGTTGCCTGCAGGCACATACAGGCTACTGTACAGACATTTACAGGGTCACGTTGTACTAATATCCCATAATGGTTTGCGCTCAACTGGAACTGAGTGAGGCACTCTGTCCCATTTTACCTCCCTCAGCTTTTATCACTAGTGACATGGTTTTTAAGTAATATGTAAATACCATGGTACATGAATATGGTAATCATTCATATACCATAATATATACAAAATGAGCATTGGTAACACTGTTTGATACCATCAGTGTACCATGGTATGCCACAGTATTTTTTTTGTAAGAGTATTAGGTTGCCTGTGCATGAGTTGTTGGTGGAATTACCCACTTTTGAAATTCAAAAATGCCCACAAGATCAGCAGGATTTTTAAAAATGAGGCCAAATGTATGTATGTGAAAGTACAGTAAATGTGTATTAGTGATGCTTGAGGACCGGAGCGCTGAAAGCAGTCTTTGTGTGGGTGTGGAGTCCATCCTACGCCCTCCCCGCAGCCGTGGTGCCCGGGCCCTGTGGTGGCGGATCACAGTTAATAACTGTGTGGTTGGCTGTCAAGAGCACTTAGCCTGATGCTGGGCAGGCAGAACCTACGAACAGAGCTTCCTCTGGCCGATTGAGAGTGTGTGTGTGTGTGTGTGTGTGAATGTATGCCCATGTATACACTGGTATCTTGACCTTAAAACAGAGGAGAAAAAAATTGCATGTGAACGTGCTGGGATGATTCTGTAGCTCTATTTTCTTTTTGAGTTTAGGATGCTTTTATAGGGGTTTTTGAAAAGTCTTACTAATTTCTACTATTCTATTCCAGGATTAAGCATTTTCTGAAGCAGGCTACAGTTAGTGATTGCCTTACAACATGAATAGTGAGTCAAAAAAAAAGTAATTGTAATTTGGCTATAAAGTACAATAAAATTTATGGGTTACCAAATAATTTACCGTTTAGATCTATATATTAGCTGTTCTGTTGTGCCTCTCACCAGCATGAGCTGATACTTAGACCATTTACAAGGACTTCCCGATGAGAAAAACCTGACTTAAATGGCATTTATTTTGTAGTTAAAGAAAAAAAGCTATATGTAAGTTGTCTGTTTGGGATTCAAAGTCCAGCTCATCCTCAAGTGTGTAGATTAGATAAAGAAGCATATAGACAGGGATACCCGGGCTTCAGCTGTTTGCTCTGTCCATATTCCTAATAGCATCTGATCCTGGCACAGATAACAAGGTGACTTCTTTGTACTGAGGTTTGGAAAGCACATTGACAGTCACAACAATAACACAGTAATGCGGCTTTTTAACAGAATTTTAAATTTAGCATGCGTGAAAAAGTGTGATTGAGCAAGCGTTCCCTAAATAGATTTTGGACCGCCATTTCATGGGTCTAAGAAAAGTGCAATATTTTTGTCTCATCGATCATAGCTCATTGATTCCTTCCACACCTTTCCGCAGCCCCTTTTCCCAGATCGCTTCATTGGTTACTGCTGCACAGGCTGTCATTCAGCGTGCTCGAAGGCTCCTGTATCAGACTCCCTTGGGTGGAGGCTGGAAAAAAGTTCCCTGCAGTCAGGCCAACAAATTAGATCCCAATCAGTTAGAAAGCCCCAAACACTGTTTCTAGCCAGACCCCCAAGCCTGCAAACACAAGCCATCTTGCAGCTCTGATTCCACCTAGAGCTGCACCAAGCAGAAACAGCTTTGGCCTTGTCCCTGACAAGACCCCTGAGCTCACCACCATTCCCTTCTCCTCTCCCCACACACTCTTCCTGAAACAAACCAGGTGCTACAGAGGCTGAAATAGTGTTGGCTGTTCTTCCCCTTTCACCTCTGGAACTGGTACGCCATTTCCCACTACTTGGATCATTTGCACTATCACCTTTCCACTTGATTTTTCATCTTCTTGCTTTCCAGTTTCAAACCGACAGGCTTTATTTGTAAGTCACTTCAGAGACGTCAAAATTGCACAGTGCAAATTAGAATGTGGAAAAGGTTCAGCTCAGTTTATCAAATAGCCAATTATTTATGACAACTCCGTTTTGAGGACATGATGTTTTGTTTGTTGTATAGCCAGCATAAAAATTACATATGGATACATTTTGCAGCTACAAATCAAAATGCCAAGTTCATATATTTCATATTTGTCCAGACTAGCTCTAGATTGTTTTCGGTTAACTTTGCGTTACCTGCAATATTTGAACATTTGGTAACACATTTTTGTTAACAACTATTTATGAAGAGTTTTCCCTCAATAAACTCTTAATTACTGCTTGTTGATATTAAGTAAGGTCATTCTTGTAATAGTTAAATTTAGATATTTGGCAGGGTTAAAGGATATATGTGGCAATGCTTTAATAAGGCATTAATAAGTGCTTTATAATTACTAATAAACAGCCAATATCCTAGAAATATGTAAATATTTAATAGTGAATATGTTTTCCCTAATCTAAACCATTACCAAATATTTTAATTAGTGCTGGGCAATGATTAATCGCGATTAACTGCATCCAAAATAAAAGATTTTGTTGAAACTATATATGTGTGCATACTGCGTATATTTATTATCTATATATATATACACACACATGCATTTATATATTTATGAAAAACAGGTTATGTTTATATATTAAATATATTTATATATCATATATATTTTATGAATATAAATATATACATGTAAATACATAATATATATTGTATGTGTGTCTTTATATATACATAATAAATATACACAATACATATTATATAAACAAAAACCTTTTTCATCGCCCATAACTAATTTACAGACTTACTGTAACTATAACAACATCTTTTTCACCTGAGTTGTTATGCAAGTTATTTATGAAATGTATGTGGCTAGATTTATAGTGAACACTGTCTCCATAAATAATTCTGACACGTTCTCACTTGCAAAATCTGAACAATACAGCATAGTTGATTACAAATTTGGCAGTTAGTTTAACTTTTTTTTTTTTTTTTCAAACTATATGCCATATTATTAATTGATACATCGAGAATGAGAATGGACATCGAGAATGGACAGATATATCACCAGATGTGTGAGTGAGCAAATGAAGAAGGTGAATTGTCAGTTATGGTTAGTCAAAAGCTTGTAGTTGCACGACACTGGCCAACAACTGGAGCCAGGTTCATGCTCATTACTTTTCCTTATTGCCACTCTGAAATTATGTTTGTAATTTTCTGGATCGTAACCAAGTTTTTGACACTTCCAAATGCTTAATTCTGCATGTCTTGCATAAGACACCATTACATTTTCCTTTGACAATACTTGTGTTACAGAGTATAAAAATCCAAGCTATTATTCAGTGCCATCACTCAGATAATTCACTTCATTAGATAGATTGTGCTGAACTGAAGTCAAGCTGTTTGCATAACCATTAATGTACTTGCTGTTGGACCCCACCCTTCATCTGAGAGTCTTTATCCTCTAAATAGCTTGAAGGCTATTAAGTTAATTAATGGCACATGGAGAATGAGGATCACCCAGAATCTGAGTCTCATGAAGTTTTCATCCCATTGTTTTCTGTATACTCATTTTTTTTTCTTTTCTCAGTTCTTCAGACAAGTCCAGTACTCTAAATACCTCTTTTCCCAATCCAGGCAGATCCAATGGTCAAGTATTACTCATTCAGAGATTCCATTCCTTTTAAATATGGCTCTGGCTCCACCTTCCCTCCTCTTGCTGCTCAATCCTGCCAACATCTTTTTCTCTAATGAACTGTGGGTATGCTGTCATTGTCCAAGAGCTGAGTGTAATATGTGTTGGGAGTGAAACTGACATGGGGACAAGCCAATACATGGCAAGAGGGCACTGCTAGGAAGTGAAGTTATCTCACGTGGTCCGTGAGATGAAGTATCGAAGAAGAAGTGTCAAGAATGCGAGAGGCTAAGCAAGGAAAGGGGGGTTAACATCAGGGGGGAGGGTGCTAAACTGATCTGGTTTGCTCTCTGATGAATATATCTGTATGTGATTATTTTGACAGCAGTTATAAACCCATAAGGCCTGGCCCCAGTTCCTGCTCTTGTTGATTTAAACCACTGAGCCCCATAAATAATGGCTGATTAAGTGGCTGCGCCAGCTCTCTTAGCCCAATTTACCGCTGCCTGGGTCTGAGTGCTGTGGCCCTAAATGTGTTCTGCATTAGTATTACTGAGGAGGACTGGGAATGCGGGGCGACTGGTCCCATGAGCTGGAGGAAGCTCTCAATGAAAGAGAGCATCTTTTAATAATCATTTGAGCAGACCTAAACTGTGCCTTGATTCAAAGGAAACATGGCAGAGATATACTTATGTCATAAACAGTCATAAATATGTCATGCTAAGTAAACTCATTAATTACAGAAGTCTGATATTTTTAGATGCAAATACATGTAGATTCGCTCCAACTGCTCTGTTTATGTCAGTCACTTTTTGCACTGTGTATCAACAACCCAGCTGCCGTTGTTTAAAATAACTTAATGTTAACCTTTAAAAACACTGTAATTTAATAACCATAAAACATATTCTTAGCGACTCTCAAAAAAAAGAAAATCAATTTTTCTTACTGTACATTAAAATGTGGTGATGCCTGAATTCACTTGAAGCATTGAATTCCATATTCTGTCTAAATTTAGACAGAATATTTAATTCAGTTAATTATCTTCCATTTATTGGTTTGATCTGCCTATCAGTAATAAATTATTTTTATTGTAGGAGACTTTGTGTATTGTATAAATACTCCAAATTAGTATTCATGTAGTCTCCTTTCTACCATGCATACTAGTAATAATAATAATAATATTATTATTATTATTATTACTATTATTATTATTATTATTATTATTATATATAATTACTATTATTAAAAATAAAGTGGAAAAGGAGCTCCTGACAAGTAATGTAATTGTTGAAATATTAAGGGTCACAGACTTAATACATACCATTTTAAGATGGTCTATATTCCTTTTTTCAGCTTAGTTTTACTCACAATTTGACTTTGAATACAAAAGTTGGCCACTGAAGTGTGAGAGCTCCCTCCAGCTGTCACTTATCCTGTTCAACAGTGCAACAACTTGGCGAGCAGTCTTTCTGACAAGGGAAGCAGGCGCAATGCTGGTAAGTGTGCTTTGAAATTTCATTTCCCCCTCTTTAGTGGGATAACATTTCACCACTTTAGATTAGCCACCCCAGGTCCCATCAACACATTTAAGAGGGTGACCTCCACCTTCCCCCTCCCCGGCGCACAGTGAGACGTCTGAGATGACGGCGCTGTGTTAACCTGGCCAAGGGCAGCATAGCAATAACAAACACAGGATCACAGAACCAGTGCGACCCCTGACCTCACAGCCCTTACCCAACACCACATAGATTATTATCAACAGGAACGGCTTCAAAGACCCAAAGAGACACACTAGTATTTTTTAATATACTGTTTTATTTTCATCACATATAATAACCCGTTTTGAATATTTTTTCAATTAAATATCATATGCTTAAAACATTTGCTGGTTTTATACAAACATCCTTTTCAACTTTTAAACTCTTTGAGGACAGTGCTGGAAAAGGTCTCTTTAGTAACGCTAAACACTGACTAATGCTACATATCCATTTTGACTTTCAAAATAATGCATAATTAAGGATACTATGAGGTCTGCAGTCAAAAACTGTAGCTGTTTTCTTTAAATCTGTGATACTTTGCATTAAAACATGTCTCTTGTGCATGCCACTGAGTCATAATTGTAAATGAACTGAAATGTAGACTACAAACATGTCACAGAGAAAGAGGAGGATCAAATTCTGTGGTACTGCTCTGAGCCGAGTCTGACAGACTGCTCTGGTCCAGAGCTCTCAGACCTGATTGAGGTTTTAATAAGTAAGAGTAATATGACCTGGCTCCAGTCCCCATTTCTCTCTCTCTCTTTCTCTTTGTATTTTCTCTGTCCTTTCACTCAGTGTTTTAGTGCATCAGAAACACACAAATCTATTCCAGCTTTGGGAAACTTCACAGAGCCAGTGACAGTTCAGAACTGAGAAGGTGGATCAGTGATGTGTAATAGCGCTCACTGCTATAACCCTCCCTATTTTAACAAGCACATCAGCTCACGCCGCGGTCGCATTCAACAAAATACTCAGTTTGTCTGACTCAGACTCTGACCTCCTTTGGCTTAACTCTTCATTTGATTGAAGTTTGTCAAGAATAAACCATCAGTTCGCTACTGAAAGCAAACTGTAAATCAGACTCTTTGACAGGCGACAAGCCAATCAAAGACATTAGCTGGCAATGGCTCGGTTCTTCATTGGTGAGTGGCAGTAAATGATTCACACAAAGTGTCGTAGTTCCGCCCAGTCGTGAAACCAAACTTGTGCAGGCCGCTTTCTTTCATTGATTGACTAGGCAGTACTTCAGAAAAGCCAGATGGCCCGATGAGGAGTGTCCAGAGTCATCTGCCTTTACGTTCTGGTTTAACAAGTGGTGAGTAAAAAGGGCAAGGCCATTTGATTTGATGTCTATCAGTTCACATGTTTGCCTGAGGATATCTGGTTCGATATTTCATAAGCATTCACTATTGAATTAATTGTAAATTTATAAGTGGGATTTGCTGATCGCTGCAGGAGTGTATTGTTGTGAACTCAAGGGTGTGTTTGAGATGCGTGACTGATTGTGTTTGTGGGCCTCATTCCTGAGGAGTTTGTTTATTGTCCTGGTCACTATAAGAAAGTGGACTTTGGTCCCTATTAAGTTAGTGACGACACAAATGGCATCAGCATCAGTAGCTGTTAACTACTCCCATCCGTCCTTTCCATCACCTAAGTCCCTGAGACGAACCTTTGATAAGAGCCCATTCTCCTTGAGTGTGGTGAATGTGTCTGTGTAAATGTTGATTCTTTGTCTAGACATCTACTGGTTGCCTGTTCTCGTGCTCCCTGTGGTTTTCCTAGAGATGCCGAGAAATGATCCACTTGTCTTAAGACGACTCTCAGCTTGAGTTGTTGGGGTGTAAAGGATACTGTCAGGGAGGGGGAAAAAGGATGGATGGACCATTGAAATGAAATTATTGCTAAATCTTGTAGAATTTTGTGGGATCAGTTCTAAGCTGTTTCAAATGCTGATCAGTTTTTTTTTCCATAGGCATCATGTGCTGTTCGAAATCTCTCTCACACACACACGTATTAATAAAAAAATATATATTCCTATTAGCAAAGTATATCATACAAAATGTTGCACTGATTAAGCATTTTTAACAAACTAAAAATCAAATAAATAAATAGATTTTGTCACTAAAATTCCAAGTTATATATTTCATTGTAACATTGGTTATACTTTTGATTATATTGTAATTTCAGTTGGAATGTATTTTTTATTAAATATAGTACACAAGGTTTTTTTATACTACTTATTCTTTATTATTTACAAAAACAATTATTATTTTTATTTAAAGGGGCAAAGCACATTTACTGATATAATCACATGCACATCATGTAAATGTGCCAGATTTAGCCATACAGGATCATTTTCATCTGCAGTCCCTATTTAGGTTTTTGCAACACAAATGGCTTAAATATATATACAGCTCGGAACAATGAAATATACGTCTTGTTAATATTCATGAATTAACGTGTATAGTTTAAATACAAATATGCACGTGATATTTTTATACAAAAAATCAACAGAATTTAAGATACTTCATAAAACATTTTAGCTTTCTTTTTGAGCAAGGGTTGTTAGATCGACAAAAAAAAAAAAAAAAAGAAAAAAGAAAACATCCACACTGCACACCCACAGCCCTTGACTTTATATGTTCTCCTTGTCCAGTAGCCTAACTGTGCTGTGATTCTTACCTTCAGCACAGACCTGCATGCGACGTGCCCTGACGAGGTTCCTTATCAGCTGAACTTGAATAAATTCATTAGAAACAGCACTGCGCGAGTTGGGTCAAAAACTCATCTTGCCCTACAGACGTCCTGCTTTTCATGTTAAGTGGGCAGATCACATTCTGAAGGGCCCCTCCTCCGCTTTCAAACGCGGGATCAATTTCTTTTTACTCTGTTTATGTTATCATTTGTAAATCTTACCAGAACTGGACCATGAGGCACAAGGGGGGAACTCATACACAGTCTAATGAAGTATTTACAGATCATTCCAACTGTCAAATACTTTTGCCCAATGACACAGTGCAGAGTGCTCACGCTTAACAACTCGCGTTTGCTTTCCAAACTCCTGCATGAATGTCTCAGGTCACGAGGATTTCATTACAGGTAAATACTAAAGCGAAGACCTGCAGACTCCTTTTTGAGGGTGTTTCACGGGGTCTCGAGTAAAAAAAAAGATTGCAGTTGTTTTAAAGAACTTCATCATAGATCACAGTGCTTTCAAATAGGCTAGAGTCTACTTTCGTGTTCGTGCAAAACGTTGACGTAAAGGATTACAAACTAAGCACAATTTTGAGTCCCACGTTCTTTAAAACATGAAAAAAATCGGCATATCATCGTCTGTATTTTTTACAAATATATATTTTTTGCGGTTAATTTAATAATAATAATAATAGCATACTGCTGATTTTTGTTGACCTAAAATCTGGTGAAAGATGCAGACTTGATGGTGGAACCATTAGAAGGAGAAAATACGATCTCTGAGTGGAAGTAATTAGAGCCCTTCCTATTAGAGTTTCGTTGGGTTTAACATTTATTTTGGGTCTAACAAAATTCTAAATTCTTAATACGTAGCATTGCCTATAAATCAATAGCAATATTAATCAAATAACATGAGGTCATTACTTTTATTTTCGTTCATGCCAAATAACTAATATAACGAAAAGAAACCAATTAAAGACTTGGAATGAGGATATTAGGGAAAAATGCATTTTAGTGATGGCTTCCTTTGTATTTTCTTCTGTTGGGTAATGTTGGAAATCACACTTTTAAAATCATCTTTACAGCCTATGTCGGATGTTTTACGATTGGAGCCTAACGCCTAAACAACAATAATCTATTCTAATGATTCCAATAATATTCTAACAATAAATTAGTTAGAATAGAGATTTAAAATTCTAATAATGCAAATGGTTATTTGTTCTTCCTTAATTCAGGCCTGTCACGTGGTTTAAGCAGACTGCAGAATATCATTATAAAGGCGAACGTTTCTTGAAAATAGTTCACATTTTCTTTGCAATAATCGACATGCATCAATTTGTAATCTTGCATCAGTTGTAGTCTTGTACGCTGAAAGCAAAATTATTAAATGTTCTCAGACTATGCGTTCTCGATTTAAGCTATTAGTCGGCTAGTAGCACTATTGAGTAGGAATAAATGTGGAATATTAACGGCTAAAATATGCTTATTATGTCATGTTTAGTGTAAAAGTAGCCTACAGTTGGTTGAACACAACTGAGCATTGATTTACATAGGCGGCATAATTTATATTTATTAAAGAAACTCTGTAGTAAACGAAAAGAATAAGCATTTTGCTGATTGTCTCTATATTGACTTCTTATTTAGTAACTTACTGCCTGAAAACAATTAATACGAATTGATACGGGTTAAACAAATGCCCTTCATCAAAATTCGTTTACTACATTAATTTCGCAAATATGTTTGAACGTTATGTTAGCAAAACTTGTGTTCTTTCTTCCATATGGGTTGATCATTGTCACCTTTGTGCAGTAGGCTGGTTCACCTGAGTTTCCATCTACAATATACAGGTGGATTATCAGTTTGTGCATATATTTATCTGTATAAATTCAGCATTCGTGTAATATTTGAATCTCCCACCTCCTCCTCTCGACCTCACCCCTGTGTATAAAATGATCTCCCTCCATACAATACGATTCAATACAACTTGCACTGGAATCACGATAGGCTAATTGAATGTGCAGTTCTGATTCTGACCATTAGACGATGCTATTTCCACATTTACTACTTACAGATCAGTCAATGTAATCAGCAGTGACCTGAAGGCACGATCCCCCTTTTCAACACAGACATAACTCATACAAAACGAATAACATTTGTGATTCGAGATTATGATGATGTTAGCTTTTGTCAGGTTAGGTTTGTGTAAATCCTTTAGACACATTCACATTTTATACATGATTATTTGCGAAAACTGATATTTTTTTTTATTGGTCCAGCTATTTTCTTAATTGATTTTAATTGAGACTTTCCTGCTGCTCTGCATTAACTAGCCATAAACATCTGCATCCCCAGTTGTTTTATCTAATTAATTATAGCCTATTACTATGACGTTATCAGGACGAAAATGGTATATCAAACATTTCTTATTAATAAACCTGTGTTTTTAAAAATAAATAGTTAAACCTTTGATCGAACGTGTTTCAATATTTTTCAGTAAGCTAATTTACTTTGAGACAGTAGCCCAGCGCCTTGCAAACCACGACGTAATTATTGTCTTTTTACAGATTCGTCGGGGAAATGGCATCTTTTCAATTATTTACTTTCTCAAACTGAATTGTTTTCTTGTTTGTGAAGTCTCGGGCATATATATTTTTAATTGTTTCACGGTTTGACTCTTTCTGCTCGAATGTTGTTTTGACTCCAAGCAGTCAGCTAATTTTAGATCCCCAGTTACCCAAGAAATGGAAAAGAAAGAGCTCATGGGGACCGTAAGAAAGATGCTCAAAAAGGGTTCCAAAACCAGAGCTCAATAATTTAGTTGTGCTCAAGACACCAAGATTTTGCGTGCAAGACGTTCACATTAATTACAGAAACATTTTCTACGACAAATATGCCACAGTAACGTTCATTCACAGTTGATGAAAGAGTGTGTCCATGTTCTTCTGTGGGAAACAATTCTAGAAATTTGTTATTGTTTTTGTAATGTTTATACAAAATAAAATCAATATGAATAGCTATAAATGATCTTGTTAAATTATTTAGACATTTTAAACAATATAATGTCATATACAATTATAATATAATACAATTTAATACAGCATAACTGTATTAAATAATATTTATATATATTTATAATAAATAATAATATTTAATTTGTATAGCCTATTACGTCTTCATAATATTCTTTCTCTATCTATCTATCTATCTATCGCTTCAGTTCCTGCTCTAGTTTATTTACTCATCTGTAAATCTAGACTTATGTGGCCCGGGCGATAAAATTAAACATAATTCTCACGGAAGTCATATTTACGGAACCCAGCAGAGTTTCACTTTACATTCAGATACCAACAGAAACTATATTCACCTACAGAGAAAAGCAAGAGAAATGCGCGCTCTATATGATTTCAGGGTAGGCTATAAGATGTTTATAATCTTTATTGAACATGTGAGATATAATAAACAACGATCTAATAATTTTGGATTAAAATATTTACTCAAATATTTAGATAATTATTTTGTTCATAATCATGACTGAATCTTTATCTCCAAATTACAAAGGCTTAAAATGTGCGGAGTCATTGATAATAACGTTATTATTATTATCATCATCATCATCGTTAGCCTATTATTATTAATGTTTAACTTTTGTTTTCTGTTTACCTATATATGTAATATAAAGACATGTTATCTAACGAATTTTTCGTATTTTTAATGTTCATAATGTTACATTTGATTAGTTGTGAAAGTAAAAGAGCATGTTGTTAAAACAGGCAAAACTTTAGATGGGAGCATTCTTGTAGGTGTTTTCATTCTCTCAATGACCACCAACTTGTATGCCTCTATACATCAAATTAGGAACTCACCTATTCAAGTTTACACGAAATGAACAGGCATCATGATGTACTTCTTATTTTATTTATAACTGCGTTCTGTCAAATTCAACGAGGAGCACCGTTAAAGAAGTGACATCCCACCAATATTTGAATGTGTTTTGTGTGTCTTCATTCAGACCAGCGGACACCAGACATCTATAACTATATATGCTAGGTCGACTGCATTATTTAGTCCGTATTAAGAACACAATTCCATTTTGCATTTTACCTGTCACGCGACGCTGCAACTCCACCATCATCGTGATCATTATCTTGTATTATAATAGTGACGAATGAGGTTGGAGAATCAGCCAGCTTTCGCTCACACACCAGAGAGTGTCTCAAAGCAGCAGAGCAGCCAACAGCACACACCATTGTGCAGTTAATGACTTCTCATTAAACCATCACAAAGGTAAGTTTTTTGTTGTTGTTGATGTTGTACAAACATAAATAATACCCGTAAATCTGAATGTCTGCATGCATTTTAATCTCCATGTGATGCAGCTTATATGTGGATATAAAGACTGTCAAACTAAGGCCATAGTCGTAGAAATGAACAGATAGTTGTGAAGGATCTGTTCAGCAACTATATTGTCGGGAACGAGTGTTCAGGTTTAACTCTGACAGCTTTTATGGTGATTCGAAAGTGGTGAAAGCATATGAAGACAGAGAGACCCTAAAACATTGGGCTTCGACATGCACCATGCTCTTTTTTTGTTTCTCTCTGCCCGTGTTTCAGTATTGCTCGTTTCTCTTGGACACCACCGCTTCCAATACCCGTTACAAACCGTTTCACAGTCTAGAAGATTTTCAGTCTTTATAGCTATTACGATTTGTTGGGATTGTGTCATTTGCGCTGCTGTGAGTTGTCCTCTCGATTTAGGACCACAAAAGACGAGTCTGTCACTTCCAATGTGCCATGATAGAGAAATCAACCACTCGAAGGTGATTCCGTTAAAACAATAACAACTCCGCTATCTACACAGAAACTAAATTAGCTTCATTTCAACTAGTCGGAGTTCAAGTAAAAGTGCCTCATCCATCATTTCCAAACAAGATTTTTCCATTATCCGTTTTAACATTAACCCACAAATCCAGCCGTGTAGTTTTTTCCCCTCTGCAAGATTGCACGTTGCACACTTTCTACTGTATGTTCTTATCTTTGACGTCTGTAGTGCAGATCAGTCATCATGTCTGTGTCACTTCAATGGATTAACAAGTGAACATTTACAAGGCAGCGATGGATTCAGAGAGGCCGGTGTGCAAATGAAGTAATTTTTGAAGTAAAATTATAGGTAGTTTTTAGAAATGGACGGCGACACAGACCGCAAGAAATTTTTTTGTTAAAAACAGAAGTCAAACTAAGAAGCTAAACAGAAGTTCGGCTAAGTCGCTGTATTGATAACTTATACATGGAATGCATTAATTACTTACCTTGGACAGCCCCGTTCCTCCCTCCCTCCCTGCCTGTCACACTTCCACGTTTGCTCTCCAGTCCTCCTCCCCTCCCACTCCCCACTCCTCTCTCGGCTCTCCGTCAGTCCGCGCGCCGCGCAAGGGAGAGATTGAAAGTGACACACTCACATTGTTGCTCTTGAGATTTTACGCCGCTGTTAATAGGTAATGTCCGCATCGCACAAAGCAGATACTTGACGTCTGTTTTAGCTTTTGGGTTGTCTTTGTGTGCATGCAGCAACATAGATGGACGTTTTTACATTTTGATGCTCTCTTTGCGCCCGCTGCTGAGGTTTTCAGTTCTGCCACGGACACTCGTGATTCAAACTCGCGGTAAACGGTGAGCAAGATTCTGTACTGCCCGGAGAGATTGTCGTCGGTCGCTTCTCGGAACTTCTCGGATCTCTGTGCTGTGTTCAATCTCGTGCACTGTCCCCTCTCTCTCTCTCTCTCTCTCTCTTTCTCTCTCTCTCTTTCTCTCTCGCGCGCTCTCTCTTCATGCTGTCTATCTCCTGCTACCTGTACCTCTCAGCTAGGAGTCGCTCAGTTCCAGTGGCTCAGTTACAGCGCACAGTGCACGGAGCCCAAGTGTCCAACACCGAACCCACCGAACCCGACCGTGTTCAGTCCTCCGCGAGGCAGCGAGAAGCCCAGCCCTGGATTCAATACTTTTAATCAATGGACAGAGTCCTCTCAACGGCCAACCGAGGTACCGACACGCCATAAGCAGTAAGTGTAACAGAAAATAACTTTAGTCTTATTTCATCCGATGCTTCCCTCATTCATGTTAACTGCTACTGTAACAACAGGTTCCTTCTGGAACTAAGTAGCATTTCAAACCGAACTAACTATTCCGAATACAGATGAGCATAAATGTTGTGTTTGAAGATAAGAGGTAAATTCGTTGAGGCCTTCAGAAAGAAAATAAATGTAGGCCCATTAATCAGTTTAGAAGGCCATGGATGATTTACATATTCTCACTTACAACTTACTTCTCCTTAAGACACGTGTAGCGCCTTTTCCACGCTATATTTTTATTTTAAGTAAATAATGTTGCTTAAAGTTATAAAACTTAGCTTTGATAGTGACTGACGTAGAAGAAGTAAAACGCAGAATGCAGCAGATGAGAGAAGAACCGTTCCGATTTATTTGATGTTCACCAGAATATTCATGCTTTTATTAAACAGCCCAATAATAATTATAATTTAAGATGTGTTTCTGTACATGTTTATTTTCAAAAATGATTGCAATACACGAATAATAGCGTCTTGCAATTATATTTCATTTGTTAAGTTTAGAGCAAGAGAGTCATGCACCTTGTGCACTGTCGGTCGTGTGGAGTTTTTAAAAATGACATTACTTTTGAAGAATATAACATAGCCTAATTTGTACATTCGGTTAAAGTTAAACCATTAATTTAATAATCCTGTCGAGATTGCCTGATGAATTACTTTTCACTGACGAGAGAGTGTTTAAAGCGTTTTGAGCCCTTGACGTGGAGCTAGTTAAAAAAAAAGCTTTTTTTCTCTTTACAGTTTTTACAAACAAAAAGATAATAATGTAACATCATTAGAGGTTCTGAAAGCATTTTGAGGGGAAATCCTGTTTTTCCTCCAGCCCCAACAAGATTAGGCCTCAGGTTTAGCTTCACACGTGTGTGACTTTTATGTCTGTGGTCTCTTAGCCCTCAAGAAGTATGTGTGTGTGTGTGTGTGTGTGTGTGTGTGTGTGTGTAATTGGCATTTCAGACTTTTTTTTGAGAGCCTAATATTTCTTCTATGAGAGGAATCTGACTTAATTTCGAAAATGTTGTGTTTGTTGAATTATTTTGTAAAATAAATGAAGAACACCAAAACAAAAACAAAGCTATTATTGTTCAATGTGTCAAAAAATGTTCTGCCTTGAGAAATTGACGCTCATGGTTTGTTTACCCGAAACTTTTTTTTCCGTTTAACAATATTATTGCTTTGCTGTTTTGTTTCTGTTGTTTTTGAAAGTTGTCACATGTGGTAGTACACGTTAAAAGTAGCTAGACAATATTTAATGTTTTTTTTGTTTTGTAAAATCTCGTGCTTTTAGTTTTAAGCACCTCACGTTGTTAAACAACTGCTGACTGAGTTTTAATTTGTTTATGAGGAGAAGAAGCTTTTATAAAAGGGGAACCTGAAGCAGAAGATCGGGTATTATATTATGATCGTTTTATTTAGCGAAAATTACTGTTACACTCTTCTGTTTCGATAAAACTAGATCAGTTGAAATTCGATTAAATTACATTTAGCAGTTATTTAATTATCATCATTATTATTATTCATTTAATTGAGTCTGGAAACTCTATAAAGTAATTTAGGAGTAAAATCTAACACAGACATGCAGAACATAATAAATCAGAATAAGACAACCAGACAATGCGTTTTTATAAGCATATGAAAGTTCAAGATATTAAAATTTCTTAAGTTACACATAAATGCAATGCGACGAAATAATCCTGTGATCTGCGTATGCTTAAGTAGCAGGTAGTCTGAATCATCTGGGATTAAAAAAAGTCAAAGATCACTGTTTTTCCATAACGCACAATATTCCCTTTTAAGAGTATAAATCTTTGAAGTTAAAGAGAGTGAGCCCTTTTCCACACAGAACCCGTGGATTTCTCTTTAATATAAGCATAATGGAGGTTAACTAGGCTAGATCGTCTTTGCTTGAAGCCAAAACAAAAGTCCAAAAAAAAAAAAAAAAACCCCACTATGAAATGAAATCGCTATCCCTCTATTGTCAAAAACAATACACATTACATGGAAATGGAACCACAACCTAGAAGACAGTTGTACTCTTATTAGACTCTGAAATCTCAAGTAAATAGTTATATTAAAAAAACGAAAAAACACATGCAGAGTGCACATGATTTGTTATTATATTACATGCGATATTTTTTCGCCTGTCAGTTCAAACCCTGAGTTATGTATACATAACTTTAAAACTTTACAGCAATGTATTTGAAGAGTCACTCACAAAATCATGCCTGTGCAAGAGGGGGGTATGGTTGCTATATAGCTGCCATCAGCGGTAGAGATCATTCTGTTTCTTTTTAAAGTTACAATGATGTATCCATTATTCATTTGCACAAACTTGGCCCCCATAGCCAGCGGAGACGTTTTCTTAACCAGGACCAAAAGGAAAAACAAAACGTTAATTAGTCTCCGTAACAGAGAGGCTCTATACGTCTCAGTAATTTTGCAATAGTTGGAAGCCTCCGAGGATACTTTAATCTCGCGCTTTGGGGAGCCCATCAAAATGGATCAAATCCAGCATTTATTCACGGCATGTTTTCTCCATCCCTACCTTCAGGGACTTCAGAGAGAGTTCAGCGCCAGATCACTTTTACTTTAGTCTATACTTACAATACCTGTTAATTATTTTGTCGTTATATCTGTGTGGAAGGCGGGTGCAGTTTTTAGATACCTAGAAATGTCAAAGTGAAATAAATAAATAATACTTTCCCGCAGCGAGCAACCCCGTGAGCATATTTCAACATAGCAGCGCCTTGTTGCTTTTATAAACACTTCATAATACTGAGATTTGACGAAATTTCAATAAAGCATTAGCCTATTTATTATGCAAATACTTGAAAATTCATTCTTCCGCTGGAAGATATAGCCTACTTCCTGAAAGATTAAACCGGCCTGTGAGTTTCCGAACAGTGATTCACAGATGCACGTTTGTGAGGTTAACAGGTGGTTTTTTTTATTGAGTGTCCTAGGACTGGAACACTGTTGGCACACCAGCTCGATGAACCAGGAATTCGTTTAGTAGAAAAGGTCTAATATTAATGCGCCGCGAATAGCTTGTCAAGGCCTACTAACTTGGATTTGAAGGCAATTCCTTCGAATCTGGTAACATTAGAATTTGGCAAATTAATTATTGTTAACACTATTTAAGAAGAAAAAATAAGTGCAGTTTTTTTTCCCTTCAGTATTTTTTTTTTTTATTTTTCCCCCTCAGAGTAGTTTGACTTTTCTAAGTCTGTTTCTGGCGGGTAGGCTATACATCAAGTCTTGGCTAAGACGAAAGCTATTATTTCGATCGTTATTGCCCATGGAAAGATACTGTTCAAGCAGTTCATTTCTCATTATGTGGGTAAGTTGTCACAGTTAAAGCTCATATTAAGCACCCTCAGCTAACTTTTCAGTTTTAATTAACAGATAATATTTTAGTAAAATTCAAACATTAAAACCATTTGAAAAAACTCAAAACAGTAAAATATGGGCCTACATTGTACAAATATCAAGTTATTGTTTTGAACATTTGCGTTATTGTAAGAACATTTTTTATTTTTATTATCATTTTTAAACATGACAACTTGAAATTTATTACAGCCTTAGTTCTGAGGGCACAGTTCAGCCTTTCACATAAAATCTGTCATTATGTAGGCTAGCTGACTCTTACTTATTTAAATATGCAAGCGTGGTATTATTGGTATCAAAAGCTATTTGAAAGTTTAGTTTGGAGGATGGAATTCGCAAAAATATTCGTATTCAGATGAGAACTAGGTGTTTAAAACCTTATAAAACCACTGCTAGAAAAGTCGCACATTTTTGCAACTGACAAGTGCAAAACCTTACTGTGGTTAAATCCGTGTGACAGCTAGCTCATATATATATTTATATATATATTATCAAACCATTAAACACTACATACCTAAATCCAGGCCGCAGTCACCAACTCTGTGTGTGTGTGTGTTCATGTGTGTTTTATAGCCCTGCTCAGTGTAGTCTACCATGTGTGATTTTTGTGAGTCAATGTGTGGTCCTGGAAGTGTCAGAGCAGTGAGCCTGCTCTGTGGTTTCTGTGTGTTGAGTGTTTGTGTACACTTGTGTTTGTCCGTTTTTGTCTATGTGCGAGTCATAGAGCAAGGGATTTAGGGAGAACATAATAAACTGCTGCTCACTCTTTATCTTTTACTGTCTAAGATGTTTATTAGCAAACTAAACGTCCTCCCCGGAAGATCTGTCGAACCCTCTCTTCGTATCTGAATCGACATATTCTCCACATATGTCCAGTACATTTGCAAACACTTACATTTCGCAAATGTATTTGTCACTTATTCTCAATTTTGATGAACCTACACTAACTACCTATACTATACATTATTGCTAATGTACATGCCTCATTGCCTCAATGTTAAATGCTTATTTAGTTTCTTATAATCATATGAGATTTTATATATATGTGTGTGTGTATATATATATATAATGTATGTATTTACACATACATCCAAGTAAAGTCTCAGTATCGAGCTTGTCTTACTATGTATATTTCCAGTGTAATCATCTGTCTTGGTTACAGTTTGATCTGCCATCAAATTCATGGGTGATAAGCTGCTATCTATGTATTCTTCCCTTCCCAACGCACACACCTGTGAGACAGCGAGGGGCCTTCAATACGAATCCCTCAACCATCTTCACCTGCTTTATCTGTACCCTGACTGAGCCGATGCTTTAATAACCCTGCAATAAATGAGTATCACAGCCCTATTCCCTGGTCAATAAGGTTAACGCCTTAACATGTCGTCAACACAAAGATACCACGATACCACCAGGTTCTGAACAACACACGGCTTTATCTCATCGCTCATTTGCATGCCTGTCCCTATTAGTTGTTATTAACTGTTGTCGGGTAAAGGGCTTTTATTACTCTGAGTTGGAAACGGGCAAGAAATCGGACACTCTTGTCCTGCCAAACAGCCTTTTCCATACCAAATTTGTGAAATTGCTTTTTATGTAATCTTTGTAGTCAAGATTTCGCCTTCTCTTTTCCCAACCTTCTGCCTTTTTTCTCAGTGTCTCTCAATACCATTCCCCTCTCTGTGTATACTGACTGACAGTGTGAGTATAGTCAGATCAGCAGTGTGTCGTTTACTGCCCTCAGTTTCCTGTGTGTGGTACAACTGGCAGAGGCCACTCTCATTGCCAAAGAAAAGAGTGCAATGTGGAGGGGAGAGGAGGGTTAGCAGAAAACCTATATCGCATGCTTAGGAGAGTCTCTGCAGTGTGGTCGTCGTAGTTTGGAAATTTGAGTCTCATGGGATCGGAGTTCTGTTCCACTCCCTCGTCTGGCTTCTCTCATCTACCCCTAAACATAACAGTCATTAGTTATGTTTGTAATGTGTGGCTGCAAGCATTACAAATAAAAATGGAACTTTGTATCTGGTTGTGAATACCTAATGGTACAACACTCAAATGTAAGGTGCTGTGTATCTTTCAGTTCCATGTTGCGTGTCGTTTGTCATGTGGGCTGGTTAGTATGTATGCTTTTTATTAGCATAGCTGTGAAATAGCTGTACTAGTTTAAATGCTGTAACCTATATTTCTTAGTTCTTCCTGCTATTAATCGCCTTACTGTAAGCAATTTCTTAATCTCAAATCAAGATCTTGCTTTCATTTTGTTATCTTCATAATCTATGTTGATTATTTTTGATAACGTGCACTGATTAGACATTTATCTCTAGTTCTGTGTTGAACAGTTGGAAGGACAGGGATTAAACAAGTCCAATCACACTTTTATGATGACTGTAAATTAAATTAAACTCCGTCATCATTTACATACCTTCATGTTGTTCCAAACTTGAATAACTTTCCTATTTATGCTTTATAATCTTTTAATGGTTAATTTTAATTTAGAAATAAATAACTTAGTCATTCAGCAACTTTTTTCCCGTCTGTTGATGAAATAGAGGAATACACTTTCTGTAAAAAAAAAAAAGCTTTGATGAAGCCGGCTCGTCATTAGCTCAGCAAAATCTGGATGAGATCTTGTGGTGCTGAATTACAGAGCTTTTACCAGCATAATCACACAATCTCTTTCACCTCGCATTTGAGTTCATGAATTCCAAAACCTTGAATCACAGTAGTTTGTTGCAAAAGTATCCAAAGTAGTGTATCATAACTGTTAGCGTACCTCTTCCATAGGCTTGTATTGATTTGTTACAGCAAGCGGATATTGACCAGAAGAAGCTTTTACAGCACCTTCTTTCCACGGTGTATGCCATCTCAATACGTGAGTGACGGGCAGACACACTGGAGCTGGTTTTATCTCCCCATCAAATATTTGCCGGGGTGGAGGAGGATCAGAAAGATAGAGAGAGAGCGAGATAGAGATGGGAGAAACGATTCAGACAAGGTCTTGATTGGGATCGGAAGACTCATTAAAATCAGGCAGGTTTGGACCTGTGAAGCCCAGTGTAGGAGGAAACAAAGACAAACCATCAGTGCCAGATCAACTAACACTGATAAAAGACTTTAAGGGGTGGTAATACAGTGTGACTTGCAGGCAAACAGATGAAACGCTCTCAGCGTCACTGATGGCAGTCAAGTACAATGGCCATTGTGTCCATTTGCGGTTTCATCCGTCAGATTTCTTGCTCGGTTCTGTGCAAGTATCTGAAACATCTCGAGACACTTTTTGTGAAGAGATTTTATTTTATCCCTGGGACTGCAAGTCTAATGGGCAAGCCCGCATCGTAGACAAGCTGTTAATTAAAAGCAGATCTGTTCGCCTCATACAGTTAAACTGGATCACAGTGATTTTACACATAGCAGTGGGTTGTATCTGTTTTATTTTAGGACCTTATCCTCTTATAGTTACCGAAGTGCAGTATTTTCAAACTTTGATCCATTTGGAAAACTTTGACATGACGAGCACAAGAGAAATGCGAAATAATAGCTGCATGTACACTGAGGGAGTATCAGTTTTAATTGGAAAGCTGTGTTTAATGGGTGCTATTAATTTTGTATATACATGCGAGTGTGTTTTCATAAGCATGCATGTCCATTGTTGTAGTGTATTGTTCACACTTGAGCTCTATTAAACTGTCTCATACGCTCTGTAAATCTCTTTCCTCACTCCCTGTGTGTGTGTGTGTGTGTAAGTACAGTGTGGACCATCAGTTCTTGTTCTCTCAGCAGCACACTAACACATTTCTTTCCATTCAAATGCTCTTAAAGTGTTTTTCCTCCCACCCGCTTATTAAACTCTAAAGAATTCAGACACTTGATTTCTGGACCCGCGTTAGGTTTTTAATCACGCAGAGGCTAATGTTTTTAATTTATTATTCATTTTGAAAATTTAGCTCCAGCTTGTAATTCTCTTTGGACTTTTTTTGTGTTCCATGATGATGTTTTTCTCGTCAGGGCCAGAGAAAAGAATAATGTTTTTTGCATAACCACTGTGAGAAGAATAGCAGAGAGGGTGTACAGTGAAATCTATCTATCTATCTATCTATCTATCTATCTTTCCATCCATCCATCCATCCATCCATCCATCCATCCTTCCATTCATCCATCAGAATCTCTCTGTATTTAGGAAATAATATGCAAATCAAAGCACTCCAGTGGGGAGTGTGTTCCTAGTCTTTAACTTTTGGCATGGGCTCAATACAGCCTGGCACTGACTCTGATGGATATTACCAATATTAAAGGTTTGGCTGAAAAACAAAGACCCCTGAAAGTTGTCCCCATGGAGTGCTATGTGCAAACCATATTTGCACACATGCACACACACATATCATTTAAGCAACTTAATAATTCATAAAACCATTTTGAGCACTGCTTTAGTATTTGCCTAGAGGTCTGTCATTTTGGCTACAGACACATTTAAATGCACATGCACATTAGTTTACATTCCCCAGATGCTGGAGCAGAACGAGACACTAGGCCTCTGCTGATAGAGTTGATAAGATGCCAGCGTCCTCTTAAAAAATTCTCTGTATTTTAGGACATTGAGTTTGATGTCATTGTGTTGTTGTCTGTTGGCCCCAGTTGTTCGGCTTCTGTAAGAGTCAACAACAAGGAATCCTTTGACTTGAGATATTAGAAAAAAAAATTGTTAACTTAAATTTTTAACTCATTTGATTCATTTTAGGGTTTATTGTTATGTACTGATATAATTAAGTCTCCCACAGTTTTTTATTAAAATTTATTTTTGTTATTGAATATACAAGTAATGATGTTCAGAAGAAGTGTATGCATTGATATTCGCTGAGATTTCATTAGGTGTCTGTCTCCCCCTCTCTTTGTGTCAGGTCCTTATCCTCTGGCTGGTGTTCCCCCTGTAGTGTGGAGGGGGATGGAGCGTGGCGGAGGAGAGAGTCCTCGTTTACGGGACAGCCCCGAGCGACGTGGGAGCAGCAGTCCTGATATCGGCGGCCCCCCACCAAAGTTGGGCCGCCTGGAGCTCAACGGCAGTCCCACAGGTCATCGCAGTCGCCACAATGGGGCCTCACAGAGACCTCTCGGCGGTAAGACTCACAACCTTTACTGTCCCTAATTTATATTATATATGTGTTTTTTTGACCTCACACTAGCACCGCAGCTTAATGTGCCTAGAGCACAAATTCTAACCACTACACTACTGTTTCAACAAATATATTGTTTTTTAATTAGTGAGATAATTGTCAAAGCTTAAAAATATAATAAACTTCAAAACTGCACATCTAGCTATGCATTTAACCTGGTGCTTAATTTTTTCTGACATTATTAAAAGAGCTGCCGATAGTGCAAGATTTAATCAATTAATC
>JAUMHE010000056.1:13115286-13147788 GCA_032359235.1 Enteromius mattozi | reverse complement strand
CACTGTAGTTCTGTTCAGAGGAGTGTTGTGGCCACTATAAGCTCAGTGAATTAAGTAGCAGCATATAGACCTGATTTATTCCCCTTGGCCAGTTATTGACTGCAATAGTAGCGTGTGTCAGAAGGGGGGTCATATTGATTACAGTGACCCCAACGAATTGCCACATGCAGTGGTGTGGTCACAGCTGTGATTATTGAATGGCTTTAAATGTGTTTTTTACACTTGGGTAGTTGACACATAACATGGACATGAACTTTTTTAATTCAGCATGAAGGTTTTCATTTAAAAATTTTGGTGTTCAAGTAGACTTGCACTGATTAAGCATTAAACTTCTTAGAAAAAAAACACACCTGGCCAAAATTATCAACAGTTATCTCATATGTTTTTACTTGCATTTCTCCTAAGAAACAAAGGTTATTTAATGGTTATTTGGTAAACTATACAGATAAAAACCAAAAACACATAAAAAATATTAAGCAGCACAACTGTTATCAACATAGACTATAATAGGAAATGTTGCCTGAGCACCAAATAAGTATATTAAAATGAAGGGTCATGTGAAGACTGGAGTAATGGCTGCTGAATAAATTAGATTTTATATATATATATTTCTGTTAAATTGTAATAAAATTTCAAATATTTTAATTATTTTACTGTGTTGTGATCAAATAAATGCAGCTTTACTGAACATCCCTAGTGAAAAATAAATATACTTAAATGTATTTGAATTACATTTATGTTATGCTCACTATATTATTTTTATATTTATGTACTTAAGAAAATACTATGCAATTGTACTTTTAGTATACTAAACTGGTATGCTTAAAGTCTGCTAAATTGGAACAACTAATTTTGTACTTAATGCACTTTAATTGTGCAGAAGTAGTGCTGGAGTGCTCCAATTAAAGACATGCTTAGTATATTTGATTATAATAAAGTGGAACTATTGCAAGTATACTTTAGGTATATTTTGCATTTAAAGGGCAATATTACACAATTGTCATTAAAAGTGACATAAAAATGTATTTTAGGCTTATTAATAAGAAATATGCATTGTGCACAAGTAAAACTCCATATAAAGTTTAATTCATTTTTAAATTTTTTATATCAATAGGTCTTGAGTTATCTGTCAGTATACATGCTAATAGATTTAAACTATACTTAGTATGAAATAAATATTTTTTAAATAAAGTCACCAAGGTCAAGCTGTAATTCACCTTGACAGTGAACAATGTGTGTAGCCAATCATAAAGCCACATATCAGATATAGATTAGATTTTTTAGAGGCCAAAACGTTAACGTTCGTGATTATGTGTATGTGTGAGTATCTGGCTGTTCACCTCTGAGGCAGATTTGATATGACAAAATATCAAAGTCAACAAACATTTCTTACCGTAAAAATGTTCTGGAGTAGGTAGAAAAGGAGATTAGTGGGGCTTTCTCTTCCTGTGCACTGGTTAGTTTTAATCAGAGGTTGTGTTCTCCAAACCACGATGGAACACTAAAGAGTGGGCCACACACGAAAAAGACATGGATACAGAATCATTCAGACACATGCCTGCAATGCTGAAAATCATTTTAAAAATCATGTAATTTGTTTTATCTTCTTGTCCAGCTAAAGTATCTATAACAAGATGAATTTATTGTAAAGAAGGCTTTAAAGCTGGTGTTCAGGAAATATAGCTTCAATTAAGTTAGTATTTTACTCCTTCAGCAAATTATTTTATTTTAAATTTGTTTGGCTAAGGAATACATTTTTTATCTTTATACTTTTTTATACTATAATTTTTTTTTTTATCTAATGCAGTAAGTATATCTTATTTTAAGGCTGTTTAGCTTTCTGGGAATCAAGGCAAAAAATAAGTTATTGTTATTCAATGATTTTTTTTGTTGTATTTCGTATTAAATATCAAGTATTTAATATTGTTGTTTTAGTCAACTGCACCTTTATATAATGTTTAATGGTATGGTAACAGATATGCTTACAAGTCTATAACAAATGACACCCTTTAAAACCAATGCATAACTCTAAATAAAATGTTCAGGCATTAAAACAGATAATTAAAGAGACTCAAAGACTTACTCAGAAAGAGCACTGCACAGAAATGAAACGCTCACACACACACGCATAAATGAGTCAGACACAAGCTTCACACACATGCTGTTATCTTGTGATGAAACCGTGCTCATACAGGGTACAGGGATGAGCCCATGGGAGCTAGCAGAAGAAAGAGAGAGAAAAAGAGAGAGGGGGACTGCTGGGAGCTGCTGTGTGTTGACAGTTATATTTCCCTGTTGGGGGAAATTCACTTACTTGAATTGGCACCGGCCTCTGGCCTGTAATTCACTCCATAAGAGCATTCTGAACTGGAAGCCAGGGTGATTAATGGAAAGGAAATAGAAATATAGGAATTGACTGATTAAACCATGGAGCTCGGGGAACGGTGCGTGAATGTATATGTATTTGCATGGAGGTGTGTGTGTAAATTAGGAACGAGTTTTGTACTGCTCTGCTCTTATTAGTACATCTGGGATTTTGCCTAATGCTTTCAGCCTATAATTTCTAAAAGGTATTAATTAATTGTCAGAAAGCTTTTGAGCACTTCAGGGAAATTGAAAAAACCAACGCATAGGTTGGACCTAGATTAACCAGAGGAAACTTGGGTGGGATGTGTGTTTTTCAGGCATCATTAAGTACCGTGTACTATTTCTCAACAAGCCACGAATGACTATGCATCTCGACATCCCATTAAAAGACGGGACTCTGTACCCACCGAATCACTTGCCAACATATTTTACAGGTTAATCATAAATGTTTTTAACTAAAATGTTAACAAAGTCAAAACTACTAAAATAATGTGTTAAGTTACAGCGCAATGAGCCGTAACCTCAAACACTGAAGGCAGAAAGGTTTGCATATCCGTTGGAGGCCCATACAACTAATTTTATTAAGTGACCCTGCCGTTAGCACGCAGTCCGTTGACTTGAGGAGATATCAGCTCAGCTGCCCTGACAAACTGAAGGGAGGCGCCATAAAAAAATGATAACTTTAATCAAGCATAATGGAGCTGGTTTGATGGTTGGTTTGATACACAATCTGAACGGCTTGTTCGTGTTGACTATTTGCATTGGACTAGCAAACCTGAGGCAAGCAATTGACCCTGGCCACCTCATTCAAATGCAAGTAATGAACCTATTAATCATTTATGATTTCTAATGAAAGTTCTTGTGAAAAGCGCGTGGCTATTCAAAATAATGGCACAATTTAATTGCGAATGAGATTTATACAGGAATTGTATGGAAATGAATCAGATTCCCATTTGTAAAATATCATCTCAGTCAATAGACTTTGTTTTTAACAAAAATTAATTTTAGTAATTCAGCTCTATCTCCTGACCATCATGTTTCTAATGATTTCTATGCTGTGCTGCTCTCCTGTATTGCAGGTCTGATGATTCCAGTCTTCTGTGTGGTGGAGCAGGTGGATGGAGGGATGATATCAGATGGAGAGAGTCGGGAGGAACATGCCGAGTTTGTGCTTGTCAGGAAAGACATCCTCTTCACTCAGCTGGTTGAGACTGCACTTCTCGCCCTTGGATACTCCCACAGTTCTGCAGCCCAGGCACATGGTGAGTTCAACATTAATTGGCCCAGACTCAGACTCAGTTGACTCTAAAATTTAAGTAAATAAAATAGTAAGACTTTTATTCTATTGTTACACCTATTAGTTGCTTATTAGCATATTACCCATTTATTAATGCTAATTAAGCACATATTAATGCCTCATTCTACCTGACCTTATTCTATATCCCTAATTCTACCCAATACCTAAGTTTTACAACTACCTTACTAACTATTAATAAGCAGCAAATTTAGAATTCATTGAGGGAAAATCGTAGTTAATAGTTAACAAGTGTTGCCTATTCTAAAGTGTTACCAATAAAATAAAATAGAATAAATAAAAATAATTACCAGAACTTCACCTTCCATTTCCAGTGTGATCAGAACAACATCAGGTATTTCAACATTTTATCTTGATTTACTAACAAGCTGCCGAATATTTTGATGCCAAACTATTTCTAATAAAAGTCCCTTTTTAACAGAGAATCCTGCTAAATTGTTTAATGTGCACATCATTTAAATCTTAGAAGTGTGAAAAAGAAAAACTGCAATATAATCTTAAAGAAAAAGGCCTCATGAGTTTATAATTTAAGTGTATTTAAAGAAAGTAGATAGTACATTTTCATTCTTTTCCCCAACACACTTAAGTACACTTTTAAAACTGTGCACTGTACGATGTTGAATTAAAACATTTACTTTAGAGTACACTTATGAGTAAAGTTAATTTTACATCACAGTTTTGTTATGATTAAAATGAGTACACTTATTACTTAACCTAATAAAGCAAAGTACTTTCAAATTATTAAAATTATTATTTATTATTTTTTTCTGTAGTGTTATTTTTATTTGATGTTACATTTAAAATTTATATTTTAATATGTTAATATTAATATGCACTAAATTGCAGTCAAAATTCTATTGAAGTATATTGTAATTTATCATAAATGTTTGTCAGTACATTTGGCACTACAATTTAACTATATTTTAAATACAATGAAAATTATGAAATTACATATAAAATTGTACTTTAGTATAATTTGCAAAATATCAATTTAAATACCAAAGAAATACAAATAAGAATCTGAAAACATTACATTTATTTCCCACTTAAGTATATTCTTTTAAATTATATTATTTAATGTATACTAAAATCTGCATCTTTTCACAAATTTTATTCATAGAGCTCATAATAACGCATTCTTCTTGAAATCCCAATGTTTAAAAATTAAAATGAATCAAAAACTTTTGTTCATTGCTAGTTTGTGATAAATTATGCATTAATTAATGTCAATGAAACTAAAGAAAATGCAAATACATACTCTTTCGGTTATATTTCAGGCAGTATGTTAAGCAGTGTACAGTATATATTGCACAGAATGCAGAAAGCAATACGTTAGGACTCAATTCCTTTCCAGTTCAGAGCGATTAGAGTGGCATGGAGTGCAGAGAGGAGGTCCGGCTGTTGAGATGTTGACAGGAGGATATACTGTTTTGGGCTAATGTGTCTGAGAACACTGAGGAGGAAGGCCATTTTTTCAACATAACTGAATCATAGACAGTCTGAAAATCTCATTAAAGAAGAACAAAGGAAATGGCGAGGCAAAGAATGCGGTACTTTCACGTCACCAAAAGATGCGTGTGAACTGTATTTGTGCATTTGTGGTAACTTTGTGGGAATGCATGTTTGTGTCTGCTCGAGGTCTTTGTGCTCGTATAGTGCGCGTTCATTTTCTCTGTGTGTTTGTGTGTGTATATAGAGAATGTTTATGAGTGTGTGGGCCAAAGAAGCAATATAATGCTTTACTTTATTGTTGTACACATGATTGTCATCTCCCAGAAGATTGAGAGTTTACTTGTATTCTGTGAAGTATGAAGAAAATTTAAAACAGTCATTACTTCATGTTGATCGGCGGTAACAAAAGACATCACGATTTACTTCATAGGTTAAGCATTTGCCGTTTTTATGTAGTGTTTGTAGTCACAGTTCACGCTCTGTACGTCTGACTAGAATAGAGTTTGTTGCGAGATTTGATGGTGCTGCAAGTTTATTGAAAGCATTGTCAGAAAACAAGAAAGCGAAAATTGAAGGCCACATTTCAACCTTTAATTAAATGATCATTTAAGTCAGGCTGAAATTAAATGTCTGCTACGTTTTTGTAGTGATTGTAGTTTTTAAAATTAAATGCTGCATGGTTGTGTTTGTGTGTGACTGCAGCTTGTTATTCATCAAAAATAATGTTGAATAAGCATCCTTTCTCTTTTTCTCTAAATATACGTAGTAACAAAAACAGAAAAAACATGAGTCACTCATAGGTCAACAGAGTGTCTTTAAATTCACTCGAAGCGCCCTTTAGAGATTCCTTTGAAGAGCCAAAAACAGATCAATATGTTACCCACACAGCGACTGCGTGACCTCCAAAAATACCGTTTTGTGCTATAAAATTAAACAAGTATGCAAATTGATAGAAGCGGCATTATGATTGGAAAGGCGAAATAGTCCTGTCTGGCCCACACAATGGCGCCACATCTGTGAGGAAGTCCCAGACGCTACTCCCCTAAACACAGAAACACAAGCGGTCACCTCTGTACAGTCGTAAAACGATATCAAAAGGACACAGGGGAGGACAGGACAGCAGTGGAAAACAAACTGTTTAGGCTTAATATAACCCACACACCCTCACAGTGATCAGTTCAGATGAGGCCAGATAAAATGAAAGCAGAGGGATACGGCTAAAATGATGCTCCCACACTCGCTCACACATACTAACAGGATTCTCTCATTATGGAGAACTGCACTGACTTCAGTTTATTGCTAAAATGCTCAGGGAATGAGCGATAGAATGAGAGAGAGAGAGAGAGAGAGAGAGAGGGAGAACTCTCCTCTCAAATGAATACTTTTTGTTTTTAAAGCAAGCGTTTATGTTAAATGAATAATTTCTGGCTTAAATTATACATTTTTTCCTCTGTGGTTCACAACCAAAATTACACAGAGTCCCATCTATTTTCTCCCTGTTTGAATTGTGTCCTGCATAGCTCTCTCATAGTGGTATATTTAAGCTCCTCTCCCAGCACCGCTGCCTTTCTTTAATTAGCCTGACCAGTAATTAACTGGGAGATATTGTTTATTTCAATTATAAGGGTCTGAGTACTTTTATAGAATCGTATGGACAGACCTGTACTTTAAGGCTTCAGACAATTAACAGTGGTGACCGATTACAGCATGAGTGCATTGTTGTGCTGCCACGTTTGACATGAAGCCACAAACTTGAACTGGGACAGTTTGATGAAAATACGCTCTGCTGCCTGATAGAGGCCGAACAGTCCCTCCACATAATCTGAGCAATGACAGTTAACTGATTCTAACCTGTAGTGGGAACATTTATGAGTAGCAACATGTGCAGATGATGTAATGATTATCTGACTTACAGTATACTTAAAGGATAAATCACCTAAAAATAAGGATTCTGACATCATTTACCTCATGTGGTTCCAAACCTGTGTGTTTTTTGAGTGGAAAATTGCAGGAGAGTTTTCAAAGAATATTCATACTGCTCTTTTTCATACAATGACCGTTCATTTCGACTGTCATGCATTTAAAAAAAAAAAAAAACAGTGAGTAAATAATGACAGAATATTCTCTTTTTTTCAGTCTGTTTCTTAGTGTTTTGCTGTAAAATGAAATTTAAAAACTACCTCTGTTCTTAACAAATCCTTTAGATTTATGACCAAAGCACGTTAGCTTTCCATCTGCCATCTGACACACCTGGCAGCCAATCAGAAGCAAGTCAGTTTTGTCATTGTTGTTGCCAGAAGTCTTCAATGTTCTGTCTTGTTTGGTCATTTATGACAGCCAGGTCTTTCCCATACAAACTTTTATATTACGATTAAAATTCTAAATAAAATGAATCCGTCCAATCCATAAGTCTATAATCTGGAGAATAGTCTATGTATTATTTCAGTATAAGAGCTTAGTATAGGTATTATTTCATAAAAGTCTAATGATTTTAGTTCCAAATTTAAAAATTATAATAAAAATTTTAATAAAAGTAGTAGTAGATTCACTCGCCTGTTGCAAAACATTAAATAAAATAATAATAATAATAATAATAATAATAATAAAATAAAATGCTTGCTCAAGTGGGACTTGCTGGTTAATCTAGTTAACTGGATTTTTATTTTACCCAAAAACTAATGCTCTGACAGCATTTACACACCCTTATATTGTTTTAAACCTGTAGGCATTTTAATTTATTCGTTCAAACAACATTGGACTCCATTGACTCCATTGTTAACATTTTGTTTCACAAAGAAATAAGGTCATATACATTTGAGATGATAAGGTGAGTAAGTGATTACAGAATTGTTATGTTAGCTATCCCTTAAGCAATTCTTTTCATCATGGCCCCCCAAAAGATCCTTTATGAATCTATAGTTTTTCCACCAAAATAATGATCTCATAAAAGATACAAGATGCTTATGTTATGATTTTATACTAAAACTATAATACAGTACATTCTGGAAAAACAGACAGTATTTCACAGGTCTGCCTTTTCTATTTGATTTATTAAATCTATATAGATACATTATTTATGATTTATTGTAACAGTCTGTGGTCTTCACAACTCATAGTGGGGCATCCCTTCAGAACTGCAAACATTCGGAGTTCAGTACATCTGTCCAAACTAGCTCTGCAGAATAGCGTATCTGTGCTAGGGAACATTTTCAGACTGTGTGTGAGGTTGCGTTTGTGTGTGTGAGTGTGTATGGATGGATACACATAAGCTTTAGCCAAGCCACCAGCCGACCACATGAAAGCCCAGCACTGGGAGGAGGAATTTTAATGTGGCAATGGGAACAATGGTTTGTACTGGGGGAGGAAAATGACAAGGAACAGAGTCTTTCCAAGTTAAAAATGATTCATTAATGACATTACCACAGGGTCTGTATGATGCTAGCTCATACTGTAAATAGGAATACATTTAACCACTTTTTATTAGAACAGAGCTCATTGCTTTTTTTTTTTTCTTTTTTTTTTAGATCGCTTGCAGTGAGCTGTCTAACACTGAACACATTGGGTAACATCACTGACATTCAGCTTTTATAGAATCACTGCTTAACTTAAAGTGCATTAATAGCATCTCAGTTTAGTCTAAATTGATGCTACTGCTCAAAGCGGGAATACTCAAGAACTCTGCGGTGGGCATACATTCAGCATTGCGCAATGAGTCAAAACAGCAATGTCTCTCAAAAATCAAAGCAAAACCAGTAATATAAACACAGACTTGAAAAAGGAGGACAGATCTAAAGGGGGGCGTGGCACAATCACACAAATTGTCTTCATCTGTCTGACTTGCCTCTCCCCTTTAACTCACTGTCTGGAGAATACATCTCCACAAATACCTTTAGAACAAAGACAAGAGGCCTGTATATCAGAGGAGAGAAGTTCACTGTAGTACGGCCTCTCTTGTAGTGGTTGTCTGGGACCCCGACGTACTGAGGGGTGCAACAAATTATTTATAATAAATAAATGATAAGTAAGCACAAATCACAAAGCTAGACCTTTCCCCGTATAATTATTAAATTTCCCTGATGACATAAATAAAAGTAGCAAAGACCTGAAAATTTGCTTACACTTGACAGAAAAAAAGAAAACATACACTGAGGCTGTTTTAGCTTACCGTCTAATGCTTGGCAAAACAGCATCTGTTAAAGCATAATTTTTGTCACGCTTTAATATAGAGAAGAAATCCAGGTGCTTCTGATGAGAAGTACAGAAAGTAGGACAAATTTAGATACATTTACTCTGTCTGCTTTGTACATAGTTATTAAATATATTTTTGTCTATAGTTATTATTTATAAATGTATTTTATATGTATATATTGAGGTGTTTTTATATATTTATTATGACCTATTTATTTTTAGTTTTATTAATAATTTTTATTTTTACTTTGTACTATATTTCTGTTTTTGTTTTTTTTATTATTCTTTTCTTTATCCATTTTTACCTCAATCAATTACCGTCATTTTTGCACCATATTTCATGAATTCTTTATTTGCTATTGTTGTTTATTTACATTGAATCTGTTAGACTGTATCATTCAGTAATATGCAGTATGATGTACTTACAAGAAACAATGTTGAAGTGGCTCTGTCTATTATTTTATATTAAGAATATTTTATAAACCAGTGAGGCCCATGTTCATAATCAAGAGGCCTAAGGCTCCGCAAAAACACACTGGCCTTGTTTAGATTCTGACACTGATAAGCTCCCACATAAGGAGCAATCAGCCAATAGTGGAAGAAAATAGTGGAACGGGTCACACAGAATGTCTTGTTATCTTCTCTCTAGTCAAAACACAAACACTGAACTGAGAGAAACAATGGACCCCTTGCTAATTTGCAAAAACAGATTCTGTCCAAAACTAACTCATTCAATCAGGCTTTAGTGGCAGCAGTGGCATGGAAGTACAGTGTCTGGATGGAGGTAAGTGATCCATCGGCATGTCTGTGTGTGATTGAGCAGCTGGAGCTCTTCAGATGAAACAAACAGCCTAAAGCACAAAAAAAAAAAAGACAAAAGAGAGAGAAAGAGAGCGAGAGAGGGACAGCGTCTGGCTCTCATTTAGTGGATAGTAATGTGATTAGCATTGTTTAGTTTTCACAGCTTCAGTCAGTCCCTCCTAAGACCATGGGAAATACTTTTGTGTGAGAGTTTGTGTTTTGTATCTCTTTATGGCACACCCTTAATTTTTGGTCAGGTTCGCTTCCTGTTGTCAGATGGGTTGAATATATACATTCGCGCAAGGTATGTACATGGATTGCACATGCACACGACAGTGCGTGTTGAAAAGTGTTTACGGATGCGTGCGGTGTTTGGATAACGGTTAATAATGCAAAGAGTACAGGGTCCGGTTTACATGTACGCCGCATCTTGACAATGATTGCAACATCTGGAAATAAATAGAGCGGAGGGCATAATAGATTCAGCTAATTCATTTTTAATAGCACAGTGTGGTTCTTGGAAAAAAAAATGATGGCACCCTCAGTAGATACCACTGCTGCTTAGCTTTTATCCTGGTCTGTAAGCTTATTCAAGTTCAGCATATTTAAAGCAAATACCACCACACAACTTTAAAGGGATAGTTCCCTCTAAAATGAAAGGTGTACTCTGTAAAATTAAATTAAGTGTTGGATCTACAACAGTTTTTTCAGCATACGAAGAGAATTTACTGTTAACCAATTAAAAGGTTTTTCCTGTAACATTTATTTTCTACTGCTTTTATATTACTCAATGACATGAGTAAATGAAGGCAGACTGATATTTGGGTAAACTATCCCTTTTAAATAGTAAACAACACACGCCCCTTCACCCGAGTCAGTGCGGGGCGGCCTTAGTTACCTGGAGTATTTACAAAACAATTGGACGGCTTCGTTCAGAAATATGGCTTTGTCTCACAGTGACACCCCGATTACAGATTACTCCTCAGCCATAAATGCTCGTCTCTTCCTTTGCACAACGAGAGGCATTTATAACAGTCAATTTGGGTTAATCATACAATCATTGACCTGTGTTTATGACGGCCTATTAATGGAGGGGGGGAATGGGGGTGGACGTAATTGTCAGAGGCAGCGATGCGCTAGACAAGTGCCTGCTTTCTATATATATTCCTTGGCTGTAAAAGAGCCACAGGCGCCCCTTAGGCCCGCAGTTATTGGTGCAGCCCTCAGTCTGTGTGTTAGGTGCTTCTTCCTGACCTGATAAGTATTTAATAGATAAAGCCTTATCATTGGTGCTATTGTTCCTTGCTGTCTGCTTTTATAGCACAAGCTGAAGCACGGTAGAAAATGAGTAGTAAAGAAAACAAAATGTATGATTTCCAAAATGTTTGATGCAAGAACCCACAGGTAGTGTAAATAATTTCGTGAATGATAAATATATGACTCATTTCCCACTACGCTTCCTTGTCACTTAAGAACTATGTGCATAATTATGTATTTCGCCATATGCTGTAAATTACATCGGTCTGCCCCCTCTTTCCAATCACACAATGTTCTTGTCTCGCTGTCTTTCAATCATTATGTTTGTGTGCCCTCTAATGTTGATTTTTACTGTAAGTGGGTGCTGGTGTGGTGATGTAATGTGCCAGGTTTGGTTCTGGTTTGGTGGAGCTGCCCACTCAATGGAGCGGAGCCCCTCCTAAATTATTCTTTTATTGAGATTTCATTACAGCCATCATTGACATGAGGCTATCTCTGATGATGTCATGGAAATATGCTACACAAATTTGCGGCGCAATGAGATCAAGTGGGGTTAATCGACTCCCTCTTTCTCTGCTTCCTTTTCACAGGCATCATTAAGGTGGGCCGCTGGAACCCCCTGCCCATCCATTACCTGACAGATGCTCCAGAGGCAACGGTTGCTGATATGTTGCTGGACGTTTACCACATGGTCACGCTACGCATCCAGCTACAGAGGTAAGAGACCACAGAGCATTCTCCAAAATAAATGTTCTTTAGTCATTTCTTGGTTCAGAAGAGAATTCTCTGCATATCAATAACCTTTATGGTTTATATGCTTGATGGGGGTCATGTAAAATATCTAAATAATATATAATATTAAACATATAATTTTGTTTTTTACAACTACTATTATTATTATTACTGAATAATTATATGTCCAATTACAAGTCCAATTTTAGGTTTAAATAACCAGCACAAACAAAAACATATTATTATCATGAATATATAAATAAATAAATGAATAAACACACAAACAAATAAAGAAATGAATAAATAAAGAAATGTTAGGACAGGTTATTTTGTGGTAATTTTTTAATTAAAAAATGTAATTTATTTGAAAGTGAAATGTAAAGTATATTATTTAAGTTTATTTACATATATGTTTTATGTTTTTTTATTTTTGTTTATTTAATTTTTGTTTATTTTCTGCTAATAGGCACAGTGCTTGTGATGTTAAGTGAAATAATTTAAATGTAATTAATAAATATTGTGTCTTTTGTCTACAAACTATGGGAAAAAATATTGGTTATTTATATAAAAATGTAATTTATTAATAAATAATGATTGATTTTTATGTTTTGTAAGACATCATAAAATAATATTAAATAATGATAAAATAATAATAATAAACAATACTGTTTATTTTATTAATGTTTGCATTGAGGAGCTACATACAAAAGTTTCCCTTTTTTATATATTCTGCTGCATTACAAGTGACGTGATAATTAAAGGATTATTTTGCTTATGTCAATGATAGATAGTTGAGCAAGCCTCTAAAGCTCTATGCACACATAGAAGCCAGGGTAAACTTTTTATCTGCTCTTCTCAATGAGCTCTTTCATGCCCAATGATTGCAGTTTACTCTTGGATGCTGAAGAGATAAACATAGGGTCCAAATTGTAGCCTTTGTGTCGTTGTGTATCATCCAGGTTTGTTTCCCTGTGTTTCCATGGTGATAGAATTGTTGACCTGACCCACTGCAGGGTTTATTGATTAGGAAATGAAGATAGTTACTGTACAATAATGGAGAAATTTGGGATTTACAGCTTTGCTAAACTGGAGGACCTTCCATCAGAGCAGTGGAATCACGCTACAGTACGCAACGCCCTCAAAGAGCTGCTCAAAGAGATGAACCAGAGCACACTAGCCAAAGAATGTCCGCTCTCACAGGTACAGCTGCTACCCACTTAGATTTGATTAGATTTTTTTTTTTCAAATACAATACACATAGACTTGACATTTAAGATGACACGTGAAACATGTACTGCTGGTGCAACTCTTCCAAAACGAACAACGTAATACTTAGCAGTATAACACAAATGAAAATGTTTTGCCCAGTATTGCATTATGCTTACAGATGTTCCAATCAATGACGTCAGTGCATGGTTAATGTAGCCTAAATTGTGTTAGCGTGTTTCATTCATCAATTTGAAATTTACTCAAAAATTCCCCACATTCATGGGCCATTTCTAAAACCCAGAAATTACTTCACCATGAGAGAGTATGCGTGTGTGTGTATCTATGTGGGTGTGCATCCGCGATCCTTGCTGTGCTCATTTCCAAGTAAGCGAGCAATCTTGGAGATTTATGTATCTGTGCATGCTGTGTTTAAGTGGAGCTCTGTGTGGGTGTTGATCCTCATATCAATTGTTTGCATATGTGTGTGGCTCTTCGTCTCTACTTGTGTCACTGCGGCTCGAAACTTGTCGCGGCATTTGCTATCCGCCTTGCCTGGGTGGCTTTCCGCAGTAATGTGTTTTATAGACCATTTATCATTGCAATTTTAAGATCTTGACCATGTGTGTTTATTTCCGTTATCCTCTGTCGTTATTCCCATTTTTTTCTTTTTATTGACCTCTCTCGTTTCTTTCACTTTTTCCAGAGTATGATCTCCTCGATAGTGAATAGCTCCTACTATGCTAACGTCTCGACTTCCAAGTGCCAAGAATTTGGTCGATGGTACAAGAAGTACAAAAAAATTAAAGGTAAGACTTATGGGGTTGATGTATTTTTGGTTGTATTTTTACTCTGTCTAACCAAAATCCATCTTGAATCAGTTCTTCTCAGTTATTTGCTGCCACCTTAAATCAAATGGAAAACAGACTAAAATGCTAACCTGAAATTATCTGGTCAATAAGGCATAGCTGTGATCAAACACAAGTAGGTATTACATTCAATGAAGAACTTGTTCTATATATTGCATGAATGTGTGTAGGGTCAGTGCAATCCAGACGTGCAATATCTGCCATGTTATCATTGTCATGTGACTTTTGGCATAAGTTGCGTCGCTTCATTGCGACTGCCAACTCTTTCCCTGTGTCCTTAAGGGATAGTAAAGTGTCCACTGAATGCACTTCAGAGGTAGGTCATCAGCCACTTTATTAGTAACCATAAACTTTTTACATGCTGTTTTTCATCTACTACATAGCAGGTAACTAGGCACATTCAGATGCAGAGAATGTGTTTTTTTTCTAGTGTGTGGTTAGGTATTCAGGGTCATGAGCCAGTCTTGAGCTTTGGTCTACGTTTTATACATTATCTCTTAATGACTCCTCTTACATGGGATGGGGTAACTTAAGCCTCCTCGCGCCCTAATAGAAACCACTGTTCCTTCCCCATAAATGCTGCAGGGGGTCTCCCAGTGGCAGGTTTTGCAAGGAGTCGTCCCACAGCTCCGCTGTTTAAGCCTCTTAGCATCCAAATGCCTGTGACAATTTTCCTCCTCTCGTTGCTCCTTCAAAAAGTGAAATAATTACACAGCAGGACAGATCAAAGTGGGGGCTAAACCCCAAGTGCAGTGAGAGAGCGAACGCCGACAAAGAATAAAGCGATCCTCGGCACGCTGACAGAGTAAGTGGTGTTGAGTTACACCGAGCCTCCTCCATTAGTTCTGCTCCTTGCCTCCCAGAGCTAAACACACAGCCCGCATTGCCAGATGTGTGTGCCAGTGTAGAGAGACCCCATTGGACGACTCATGTGTCTGTCACCAAAGTTGTAAAACTTTCTATTCATGAAAGAACATTGTTGTTTTCAGTGATTTGTGATTTACCAGTTCCTTGTGTTTGTTTCAGGGGACTATTTGTGGCAAGGACGGGAGAGCTCGGAAATCAAGGGTAGGCATCTACATTCTGATGTTTATTTGGGTAAAGGACTGTCTTTGATTTGTCAACTCGAACACTAGAGAGTTTGTTCTAGTGCCTCATATGCCTCTCCATCCCTCCGCAGTTGAAAGGGACAGTCTCACTGACTTCTGTGTATTAGCCCAGCGTCCGCCCCCTCACCTGGCTGGTCTGGCGCAGCTCGGTCCCTTGAACAGTGGCGGGCCTCTGGTGAAAGGCGGCTCTGGAGAACCTCAGAATTCAGGCCAGTCTCAGCCTCCATCTCAAGGGCAGCCGCAAGCTCCATCATCTCATGGACAGCTCCATCATAGTCCTCCGCTAAGGGCTCAGGTGCCTCCTCCACCTCCGCCAGCCGCCCTGCAACCTCTTTTGGCACCCGGAGGACTCCTCTCACCCCAGCTCAGTCCACAGCTGGTGAGGCAGCAGTTAGCCATGGCTCATCTTATCAACCAGCAGCTGGCCGTCAGCCGCCTCCTGCATCAGCACCCACAGGCTCTCAACCAGCAGTTTCTCAATCACCCACCCATCCCACGGCCTAGCAAGTCCGGTGGTCCTGGAGAGCCTGGGTCCAACCCCTCGGCTGCAGAAGTCTCCTCTGATATCTACCAGCTGGTGCGAGATGAGCTGAAAAGAGCCAGTGTCTCACAGGCAGTATTCGCGCGAGTTGCCTTCAACCGTACACAGGTACAGTACAGACTGCATGGTGGAGAATATATTATTCACTGAATGGTTCGAAGGTTTAAAGAAAAAATTTGAGAAAGGAGACGCTACACCAAGTATAGTAACAAAGAGCCTCTTCAGATTGTATCAGTCACTAGGGCGTGGCAGTGTATTGAATATTAATTATTTGTAATGATATTTGTAAATTATGTAACACTGTGAATATTGCAATAACTTTCACTTAAATTTTTTATTTAATGCTGGCAATAGTATAAACAAATGGTTTAAACGTGCATTTGGTAAGGTAACTTTGGTGTAAAATTAGTTCACTTATGCCAAAGCAAATGTATTTGCAAAACATTTACAAAACTATATTAAAAACAACAATAATAATAATATGAAAATTATTTTTAATGAATTTTAAAATGTTATAAATTGTATTTTTATTTTTGTAATGTATTTTTAAAGTTCTCATTAAAAAGGAAGTTCTGACAGATCTTTTCTGCTTTTTTGTAACTTACATCCAACTGAAATATATTACCAAAAGATGGGGGGGGGGGAGTTCTCTCCATTTGTTTAAATTAATGGAGCTTCATGCAATCTTGCTTTCAGTTGTAAGAACCCATTTTTAAAATCATCTGCAAGCTTGCATGTAGCTCCTTCCAACAACATTTTTACAAAGTTATATTTAATTTATTTTTTTTATTGAATATTTTTTAATGAAACATTTACAATTTAATTTCATAATAAATTTAAAAATGACAAAAAAGCATAATATTCAAACAAACTGACAATTTTTTTTATTATTATTATATTAAGGACTTATTTTAAGGACTTAGTTATTTTAGGACTAAACGTTGAGAAGTATATTGAATATATAAAATATTTGCTGACATTCAAAAGTATATTAAATGTCAGCAATAAGGTTTATTGCCAAGCCCTAGTAACTATCCCAAGCACAGACTAAATATGCAAATCAGAAATAAACAAATTTAATTTGGCACTGAACAAAACAAAAAAGAATAATGAAGGTGTCAATGCTGTTCGGTCAGAGGTTTCAGGTCTGTAAGTCACTTTAAGGATATCAGTGAGATTACTCTGGTATCCAGAAGTTGGAGTTGGTCTCATACACACCTCTCAGCAGCAAACACACCTGGTGAATTCACAGAGCCACTACAGGTCTAAATTATGCCCAATTACATCCAACATAGTGCACAGTCAGTTAAAGAGTGGGTGGAGAATTAGAACAGGTGAAGTAATAGGATAGATGTGTTGCAAATAAATGAGCCTTCTTCAAATCGCTTCCTCTGTGCTTACGTGTGTGTTTTATGTGTATACACCAGGGTCTGTTATCAGAGATCTTGCGAAAAGAGGAGGACCCACGCTCAGCCTCTCAGTCCTTGCTAGTGAACCTCAAAGCGATGCAGAACTTCCTAAACTTACCTGAGAGTGAGAGGGACCGAATTTACCAGGAAGAGCGAGAGCGCAGCATGAACCCCCCTGTGAGTCTGCCCCCAAGCACAAACCCCAGCCCCGGTGGCGCCCGCCTTTCTCAGGTACCCCAATTTCCCACTCTTGACTAGGTTTAGCCCACTACACATCTCTTTTCCCCTGTAGCATCTGTGTTTGTATGTTTGACTGGGTGTAGAAATACCTGAAAGCTTGTGTTTTGTCTAATTCTGAATTGTTTATCTGTAGGCCTATGAGATTGCTTTTGTTTCCGTCTGGATTCATGTGATCTGTTTACTTGTTTTGTTTGGCTTACACTTTGTTGTTTTCTTTGTATCAGGCTGTTATAAAGCTTAAAAAAAGTACATGAATTTTAGTAAAAAAAAAAAAAAAACAAGTTTTGTAAAGGCTGGAATACAGTACATGACTTTTAAAACTACATATTTTCCGAATTTGAAAAAGGTACATACACTAAACAACTGAGGATCAAACGCTGCCAGACTTTCAAGATGAACGCAAACAGGAGATGCATGACAAATGAAAACAATTAGCATTGACTCATCTTGAGATTGTAAAACAGGGGGAAAAGATCTGGTTAAAAGTCATGTAGTGTCTTCTAACCTAAAGCCAGACAACAAAAGTCTATGTTTAGCTCCTATGACATCTTTAGCTAATACTCACAGTGTTATGCTATTATACTTGTATGATGATATCTTTTTGAATATTAGTACATACCGGGACTGACAACAGCAATACGGATAACTCACTTAAACAATCACAAAGCCTTTCAAGACGTGCCCTCTAAGGGTCAGTGCTAAAATATGACTGCTACCTTCTTCCTGCTAACATCATACTTACCTCCCAATGCAGAAAGTGTGGGAGCGCAGCATCGATGAACAGTTAACCCCTGACGCGTGGGCATCTATTTGGAAGAATAAGACCAAAATCACAAACTCGGTGAGGATTACATCAACACTTCATTTCCTCATAGAGTGTACCTCATCCGAGACCTCCAAGATCTGTAGTGATCAACTGTACGCACGAAATATTTTCCATTTTGCAAATAAAAGCCAGGCTACAACAAAAGGTCAAATTCATAATGATTATATTGGAGATTTGCAACCATACACACGTTTGTACATGTTTGCGATTAGATGGTGCACACCCATTAAAACATCGGGTCCACAAGCTCTTGCCCTTGACTTTCTAAAATGACAAAAGCAGAAAAGCATGGCTCTGCTCTTGTCATGGCATGTTTATATTAAATGACCTGGAACGTGGTGCGTGGACTTTCTGAATATGAATAGGGCTGCTTTCAACCTCAAGACCATTGTGAGTGAACCCATGCAGATAATAAAAATCTTTCTGATATGAGAACAAAGTTCTCATTCTTTGGTCTTAGGGAATGTGGTTGTGTATTATCATTACTATTATGTCTGTGTATGTTTATCTCGCAATCGTTTTTACTGGGGAATGTGAGATTACTTGCCTGTGCCTGCAGGGCAACTTCAAACATTAAATAAGAAAACATACCACTCTAAAATCAATACGCCGTACTTCAAACAAGTACTACAAAGAGTTTACTAACGGGATGCTTTAATGATTTATCTGCTGAAATCTCAGTACATTGCAGGTATAAACAAGGGTGTAAAATGTCATCCATGAATGTTATATAATATTTACAATTATGAATATTTATCTAACCAATATGTCTTTGTTGCTTTTACCTTTCACCGCTGGACACACACAGTCCAAACCTTCTGGTCCTAACCCTGACCTTCCTCTGAAACTGGAGTCGCTGGTTAACATCACCTCAGCCATTTATGATGAAATCCAGCAGGAGATGAAACGGGCAAAAGTGTCTCAGGCACTGTTCGCCAAGGTGGCAGCCAATAAGAGCCAAGTAAGAACTTTTTTCATTATAGTTAATAATCCAGACATATTTCTATCCTTTTACATTTAATAAAGCCAAAACTAAGCTACAAAAACAAAAATTCTAAACTAGCCTAATCTGTGTAAACTATTTTACACTGAAAATACACAGAAAAACCTAATAATTGTGTCTTATATTTTTCAAGTACATCTTGCATTTTATTTAATGGTACAGGAGAATTTAAACAACTTGGTATTTTCATATGATAATTGTTAATAATATGTTTAATGAGAAGTGTACACCACCTGTTAAAAATAAGGTTGTTCATGTGTGGTGCTTTCAGGTATCTTAGCTTAAATGTCTTTTTTGATTTCTTTAGAGATTTTTATTCTGAATCAATTTAGTACAGATAAAAAATTAGGTGCTGGAAATATTATGGGATACCATTTTTAAATATATTGGTTATTTATTTTATTCTTGAAAGATGTTAAGATTACACTTAGCTTACATATTCTTTCCTCAGCCAGTGTAGGGGAAGTAACGGTGTCCGTATGTGCAGACTGTTATATCTGATTATGGCGCGTCTCTGCAGTTGATAAACAAAAACATCAACATCAACAGATAGCCTGATAAATCCCCTCCACTTATTCATCTCTGACTTACCATTCCAGATCCTGCCAAAGCGTCTCACTCTCTTTCAGTGCCTTTGTCACCATGAGTCATGACTTATGTTGTGATACAGACGTGCATCCAGTGATCCATAGATTGATCAGATTTCTTTCCTCATACCTTTTACACTGACACTTGTTCCCAGACAACTATATGAAGAATGCATAATATTGTGACAAAGTATACATCACAGAAGTGTAATAGTCAATGATTGGAGGCTTTGAAGAACTCTTAAACATTTTCTAACTGAAGTAAACAGCCATAGTAGCAGTTATAAAAAGCACATCATAGTAATTGAGCTTTGATATATTTTATAAGCTTTTTTATAAGCGTATTCATAAAATTGTCCAGTCCAAAATTAACACTTCACAAATGCTAAAGGCAAATAAAAAGGACTTGCTATCTATCCATGTGTGTGTGTGTGTGTGATATAATAATAATAACGTAGTAATACATTTTTGGCATCCTTTTCATTTTCAATTTCATTTATGTGTATATATATATGGTAAAATTTCCCAATTCAATTACCATTGACAGGTATAGGCAAAGAGTTCATGTCCCTGGCCACATTGTGTTATTGCAAAGGACAACAACAAATCCCATTCTTTAACATAAACTGGAAAAGCATGGCATTAATTTCAGAGTGTTGATAAAGAATTTTTTTTTAAAAGCTTTTGGACCATTTGTTTGTCTCTGTCTCATTTAGATGAAAGAGGGCTAATTGATTTAGTCAAATATGATCCCACTCCCAGCTGCGCCTAATTCTTACCATGTAATAGCCTTAGAGAGCTTCAGTCTCTGCTGCTTGCTTTACTGAGGAGCTCTGGGTTATTGGCTTGCCGGTGCGGCCACCTCATCTAGAGGCATGTGTTAGGGGCGTCTTCGCATGTTTGCGTGTATGAGATGTGTCAGCAAAGTGCTGCTCTGCTGGTGTGTGTATGTATGAATGTGTGTGTGTGTGTGTGACAGATGCGGTTAGGTCTCACAGGTCTGGGGTCGGGAGGGGGGGTCACGGTTGAACGCGCCCATCTGCTGCAGCTGGCCAGGAGGAGCTGAGGGAGAAGGAAAGAGAGAGAGAGATGCTCAGGTCATTAACAATGTGTGCTGGAAGTGGTTGGCTGCACACAACAGCTGGTGTCAAAGACTGGCCCAGTCTAGCAGAGATAATCAAATCTTCCTAATCTCCCACCATTTCACTTTCTCTTTCACACACTCTCCGCTCTCTCAGTGCACTTGTGATGCTTGATGGTGCTAGTTGTTAACTGTAAAGTAAACTTTTCAGTCACAAAATTGTTTCACATGCCATTCTGCAGATCATTTCCTTACCTTTTTATAATGTACCCCTGTTAAACTGACATAAATTCCGCAAAAAGAGAAAAAAACTCTGTAGTAGGTGATCCACTAAGAAGGCAAGACACATGTTGTTATTATTTATTTGTTACTGTTGGAAAAATTCCGTAACCAAATCGAAATGTGTATATAACTCTCATCAATTCTACAAGGGATGGCTGTGCGAGCTGCTTCGCTGGAAAGAGAGTCCCAGCCCAGAGAACAGGACTCTCTGGGAGAACCTGTGTACTATCCGGAGGTTTCTGAGCCTTCCACAAACGGACAGGGATCTGGTGTATGAGGAGGAGTCCCGCCATCACCACAGTGAAAGGCTGCACACTGTACTACACTTGCCCACTGACCCTCAGGTGAGTTCATAAAACATCAAATTGCATACTTTATATTAAATAAAAAATCTTATGGCAAAAGAAAGCAATTTAATGTGATGTTTGCAGTGCAGGGTGGTCATGAGAAATTAAGTGTTCCTTTATTCCTCCCTGTCCAGAAAGACCAACTATTACATATTTGTTTTTACTTTCATAAATGAACACAATTGACCACATTTATTATGTCAAAACCAGTGTTCAAAAATTCATCAATAACAATCGGAACCTGATATTTCAGAATGTTTTGTGTTTGTAACAAAGTGTAATGCAGGATTTGCAAAGACTTTATTGGAACAACCTATGAGTTTCTTCTGTTGAATACAAAAGAGAAAATACTATGGAAGTCAATGGGTACCGTCAACTATTTGGTCACCAACATTCTTCAAAATACCTTCTTTTGTATTCAACAGAAGAAAGAAACAAGTTTGGAACAAGCGAAAGTTGAGTAAATGATGACAGAATTTTCATTTTTGGATGAACTATCCCTTTAAAGACACAGAATCAAAAAAAAAAAAAATGCCCCAGAAAATACGAAGAAGCTTGATCCTGATCAAAAATGGTCCATTTTTATTTTATTTTCAAACCTTTTCTGTTTCTTTTTTTGTCTATTAAAAAATATCTGTTAAATTCTAAGAGTTAAAGTATTTTGTATAAGAAACCTTGATTAACATTACAAGTAAAAGTGTATAATTTGACTGCTAAGTGTATAAGACTTGAAGGGAGGAGGAAAGAGAATAAACAAGTTCTGTGTAAATATTTTAAGCATAATTCTCTTTAGATCATATAAATGCGTTCATTGTGTACACTTCTTTGAGGTTTTAGTTTTAATATCAGCATCATTTATGCAGCATTCCTGCCAACATCTAATAACCCAGCACACCCCAACCTCTTTAATGACACACACACAGAATTCCAAATAACACGCTACTGATTAAATGGACTTTCCCCTATGCCAGCCAGGGTCATTATAGTAAAGACTGTGGACACACACTTTTCCAGTATTACCATAGACATGCATTCATACCCAGCACACACACACATCTACACACTAATACTGATATGTAAATACATGCACACACAAACGGCATTCACATAAATCTACAAACACTTGGATCAATGCTTTCCACCTTCTTTCAACCTACTCCTCCTTCTCACCCTGCCAGTAAAGCATTGCGGTTTAATTCACTTACAATGATTGCTGTTTATTAACATTTATTAACTTAAGTTGAGCAGCCGTATTAAGATTAAGTACTAACAAATGGAGACAGAGCGGCTCTCTGTTACTGTCTTAGCCCATTATGTCTCTTTCTCTCTTGCTAGCTTTCTCTTTTATGTCAGTGGAATAAACAGTCTGTTGTGTGTGTGTGTGTGTAAATATACTCATTTATGTGTTTTGGGCGCAGAAGGAAATGCCCCATTAGGACACACCCTGACAGACAGTGCCACCACAGCCCTGATATTAATAATTACGGGAAGAGAACACACACACACACACACATATATGCACATACACACACACGCATAATGACTCAAGAGACTTTACTACAGTAAGTCTCTTTAGTAACTCTACACTGGCTTTGACCATGAACTCTTGCACAACATTGATCATAAAAACATATGTTGAGTATAGTCAGTGCATTTACTAAAGCAACATGTTGCTAAAAGTATAATTGTGTACAAGGAACTTTTATTTTTATTATGTATATATCATAAAGGGCACATTGTTATATTCATTTTCATAGTTTTATATTTAATTGAAACAAAAGTATGTAATATTAAAATATATTAAGATATAAATCTAACATTAAACTTTTCTTTTTAATTGTATAGTTTTTTTGTGATGTAATATTTTGTTGCTTTTTGAGACTTTTATTGACAGGGAATATATAATTAAAAAAAATGTAATCCTTCAATTTACACACTTTGATTCTGTGCATATCACACTGAGCACATATATAGCATTGTTGTATTTATTAATTATAATATTAAAATTATATAAACAATAAATAAATAAATACAAATATCATATTAAATACGATATACTATAACATGTCTAACAGTTAAAGATAATAAAAAAATACAATGCAATACACAAATTACAAGATATTGTGCTGAAAATTGAAAATGCTGTACATGAGCATGTATGTTGTTGGTTGTGTTTGTGTCCTTGGAGGGTTTTTTTTTTTTTTTGGAGTAGTAATGAGGGACCCTCCTCAAATCGAAATACCCAGCAGCCCCCTCGGCTCCAGCCTGCCTGCCACATGTGTCCCAGCTGTTTATGCAGACATGAGCATGTTAATTAATGAACACATGCAGCACATACATGTATACAGTTTTTATTTAAAGCCGATACCACCTCAGTGTGACCATCAGAATTCAACGTTTCATTTGACCCTTCATTCGTCCTGTAACTCTGACATGTCAAAAAATTGCATCATGAATCATGTCACCGCAGTGTGTCATCTTTTAGTAATTTATTTATTTTTTAATCCTAATGGTTTTAACCACTCCATGACATGTCTATGTGAGTCCCTGGATGCACCTCACCCCACCTTAGGGATAAAACGCACTCTAGATGGCTGACCCTGTCCCGCGTCGTCTTCACGCTGTTTCTGCAATGCGTGTGTATGGTCTTAAGTGCCTCCCTTTGCTCATTTGGCAAAACATTTCTTATGAATAATTTCTCCTTTGTTTTTTCTAAATTGGATGCTGCAGTTTGCACTGGAGTGCCCTTTAGACCCTGCCATGTGGATTGGGACCCCGATTGAGTGCTGGGGTAAAAGGAGCACAATAATTGTAAGCTAAAGTTTACAACTATAAAAACTAAAGTCACAATTGTGCAATATAATGTTAAACTGTAAGATGTCACAATACTGAAATGTCAATTTATAGATAAAAATTGAATGTCAATAATAAGCTTCCTTACTAGGAATAGTTAGTAATGCTTGAGTACATTTTTTTTAATTTTGTGGATTGCCTAAACTACACATTCTGAAAGAAATATGAACACACACACACACTTGTACATGACTCACCCATTCCTGAGGTATTGCAGTGTGGCGAAGAAAAATTATGATGCACATGATAATTGGAGAAGGTGAAGTCATGCACAAGCAAACCAACAGGAAAGTGTCTTTCTCATCATTACATATTTATCTGCCTGTTAATGGCATCTCCAGTGGCAACACAGCCCCCCCTTAATCCTGCCTCTGTCCCCACGAGGGCCAGTCCTCATTAAGAATCAACTGAATTTTTTATGTTCTATAATTCTTTCATACTTCATCACCATAATTTGCCTTGATTTGTGTTTAAAAGGGAAAAAAGATACTTTTTCTTAATGCAGTGAACTCACAGACCTGTCCCAGCTTGGAATTAGAAAAGTGGGAAGCGATGGAGATGAATATTGAAAAAGGAAAGGCGTGCAGGGAAAAATGGCCCTGTGTCCAAATGTGACTCCTGTGGTTGAGAAGACGTTGTTTAAGAACTGAGTAGGTGAATGAATTGGATGGTGGAGGAAATCAGAGGTTGACTTTATAGCTAAAGCAGGGTTTTGAAATGGAGTCACTCCTCTGGCTTGGCAGAAAAACTCTTCATTAGCGTCCACCATTAGAGCGCAGAAACAGGCATCTTAGACTCTTTACTCTGAATGGGCTGCTGGAGGACTCACTTCATCTCCTGAATTTGAATATATCTGATAGGATGCCAAAGCGATGGTATGTAAATGCGCAACGTCATTATTTAATGTTTGTGTTGTGAATTTAGGAGTGTACTGTATATATGTCTTTGGAACATACCTAAATTGTTCCCAGAATTTCATAAAATAATATACACAACAAGCAAACAAATACAGGATGAATGAGTTTGTGAATGTGTGTGTGGTCTCTTTAGCAAAGCTAACGGGTATTTTGAGCTGTTATGCCTTGTGGTCAATCTAATTATTCACCATCTTCAAACTTCTTTGACATTTCTTTTTCTCATTCTTTTTTGTGGCCTCTGTTTGTTTCTCTGAGACATGGAAAGTAATACATTATGGAGAAACAGAGAAGAAAAAGAACAAACCTACACACTTCCTGTAAAGCGCCAGCCCAAAACAGCCCCCACAAGTGAAATCGGAGCAATTTCATGGTCTGGCCTGCCCTCAATATTATTTAAAAAATACCCTGTTATTATTTAGGGAACAGAGAGAGAGAGCAGGAGAGAGACAGAGAGAGAGAGGCGCATGACTATTATCTTTATGTAGGTCCTTTAATTTTAATGCACCGCAGATTTATAGCTTAGCATTCCAGTGTGGAGGCACTGGGCACCCCACCCTGGTCATAAACTCAGCAGGACAGCGCCACAGACTTCGATAGCTCAGCTGTGACACACTGCACCTTCTCTTGTATCAGAGCTTGCCATATACCTCTTTTTCCCTCTTACTAAATATCTGCTATTTACTCCTAATTCTATTTTACCACTGTTTTATACTTTGTCCCCCCAGTCCCCCTTCTCTGTTTTTTGGCGCCCACACTAGAAGCAAATGGCAGATTTATTGAGAAACATATTTAGGGTCTGGGAACCTCTGTAAAAACAATAGTGTGGCTCTTTTAGTCTTCTAACTTGTTGGAAAACACTAATGATTGCACTGTTTTTGTACAAGACAACAGCATATGCAAACAATCTCACATCTCAAAGTCAGAAGTGTCATTTCTTGCTGTCTGTGCTTTCGCTTTACTTTTACTGTTAAATTTAGCAGTGCTAACTGGGGTGGAATTTATCCCTGTCAAAATGACAGATGAAACCAACTTGCCACTATACTTCAAATGGTTGTTTCAAAACACATCTCTTCATAACAGATTCTTTTGATGTAATTTATTTTGGTTTTGGTGTGTATTTGTTCAGCTTCTTCCTCTGTTGAATTTTATGCGGTCTATGTGTCAGCTCAGATGCTGTTAGTCGCCTTGATGGTCTCAAAACATGATGCAATGACAAGATATTTAATCTTGTGGAATTATGTGTACAGTATACATAGTTAAACAATCATAGCCCGGAGCAGTCTGGTTGGATTTTTACCAGCGTTGATCACATACTCAAGTGCACAGAGGACATTAACTCCAAGAGACATTCATTGAAAGGACACTTTGAACTTTTAAGCAGTTTTTCAATTATTCCATACTGCTGACGCTTGTTTATAAGTTTAGGTAAAAGATCACTCTGCCCCAACTAATAACTCTTCAACTTTTCCACCAGGCACTTCACCGACAGCCCATGCAGCCACTGAAGGACCACTCTCCCATCCGAGAAGAACCTGTTCCTAGTTCTGGAGCCGAAGATAACCCTCAGGCTAATGCTGGTTCAGGCAACAGTGGAGGGGTTAGCAACATCACAAAAAAACCTCGCTCCCGCACCAAGATCTCTCTGGAAGCTCTAGGCATCTTACAGAGCTTCATCCAAGATGTGGGCCTCTACCCTGACCAGGAAGCAATCCACACCCTTTCAGCCCAACTAGATCTGCCCAAACACACAATTGTTAAGTTCTTCCAGAACCAGCGTTATCACGTGAAGCATCATGGCCGACTGAAGGAGCTCGGATCTGAGGGTGGCGGTGTCGACGTAGCCGAATATCGTGATGAGGAGCTGCTCTCCAGTTCGGAGGATGCAGAATCCAGTGAAGATGGCCACGAGGAGATCTACAGTGGGCATGAAAGCGCACAAGCCGGAGCAGCCAACTCAGTCTCAACTCCAGCTGTTTCTTCAGGCCAGGATGAGAATAAAGACAAAGCCCTGCTTCTAGGATCAGCCAGACCTAGCTCCCTGCCCCCATGTGGTTCATCCCCAAGTCCTCGAGATCAAGCAGAATATCAGAGATAAAACAGTCTCAACAAAGACTATACTGTCAGTGGGGAAAGGCAAGGAGTGAGCACTTACAACTATTCTATAGTGGAGGAGAGACAGCTTAGAAACTTACTGACAAAGACACAGTGTCCTCTGAGGACCCGTAGAAGGCAAACCAAACCAGACAAGATTTGCGTTTTGATTAAGGTGATATGTAAAGTTCTGGTGTAGAACGATGAGTTGTGATCTACTCCTGGCCTCATACCTCACAAGTTACTTACAGGGATGGCATGGTATGGAAGCAATCCCTATGGTGTGCTACAAGGAAGGAATTTGGTTGGCTGGGAAGCATTCTTTTTCTAAACGTAAATCATCAAATTAAGGCAAGATCCCAACATGTCACAAGCATTCAAACATGCATGCTAAGAATGTCAAAAAGGCCAGTCTTTCACAGAGTGTTTCATTTCTAATCTGAGAGCAGGGGGTCTCTCGCAAAATACCACTATCCGTATCCCCTCTTTATCTGTACAGGGTTAAAATGGCAGGGACAGTGCTTTAGATGAGCCAATGATCTCCTATAGGACACCAACAGCTTCACTCCTGTCCGATCAGGGAGCCTAGTTGGGCGGCTGTGGCTATCCTCATCTTCCCCTCCATGATGGGGCATTCTGGTGGTAGCCAATAGAGGGCCGTGCTTGACTGCTAAAGCGGTCGGTTGGGTTGGAGGTACAGATGAGATCTTGGGTGTACACATCAGCCCAGCCCAGGAACCCTACTATAAACACATGTGGTGTGCTGAAAAGTCCACAGTTAGCCCAGTGGCGCTTTTGAAGACCACGCCATCCTTCCCACAACCAGCCACAAGCGTCATTCCAAGCAGTCCCACACGGTTCAAGAAATCACTCCTTTACCCCCACCACCCATGCACACCCAATACAGACTGTGCACAACATCCCAATCCATCATTCCTGTCCAGTGGTTGAAGGTTTGCTTTATACAGATATGTTTAGACCGTAGGTTTCATTGCAGTTTTGCTCTCTCTACACTTAAAAGACAATGAGAATAAAACATAATTGGCGGGAGGACGGACTGCTATGGACAGAAGGACACTGGTGAGGGTGCAGTCTAACTGCATCTGCCTCTGGCCTAGTGGAGCAGAGCGAAGCATTTCCAGCAACTGCGCTTGCGTGGAAGTGCAGTAGTTCTTCTCTCTTCCGTCACCTCCCACAGCTTTCTCTTTTACTGACTGATGCCCACAATGTCCTGATTTGACCACACTTACCCACACCCAACTCCACAGCACTATTTATTGCTATCTTCACCCTCAATTATTATTGTTGTTATTGTTATTATTGTTATTATGGTTGTTCTTGCTGTTATTTTTAGTTCTATTTCCATGGTCTAATATCAGCTTTTGGCTTGCAGCAGATGTTTTGGTAATGAGAGACACGTTGTGAAAGAAAGAAACACTGCCAAAACAGAGAGGAACGAATTGGAAGCAGTTACTGAAGTTACTGAGTCAATCATGTGATATGTACTGCCAATTCTATCAGCATTATGTACTTTTCCAAAGAGAACAGCACTTGGCAGATGAGGTGATGAATATTAAAATAATAGAAATAAGAGGAATCATTGGAATTTATATGATCTTTTTGTGCATACGATGACAATCCTTCTTTTGAGCCAATCAGAACTCTGCAAGCATGAACTTTGGAGCATTCTGATTGAACCTTTGATCAGCATAACTTGAGGCAACATGGCCACCTGTTGCAAATCATCCATGACACCGTGGCAACTCTTGGATCCAGGGTTCTGATTTGTTTTTGAGAATCAGCTGCTACTTGCTCTTTCACAGATAATAGACAAAATATTGCTGTTAACCTTATGCTAACCCTTAAACTATTTTTGTTTTAAACGAGTGATAATTGTGGTCTATGTCCATGTTTTGTCTACTACAAATGGAAATGTCTTATTTAGAATCTTTAATGTGCAAAATGATGTGATTCTTGCAATTCCTTTAAGCATCCTGACTCTTTCACATAGGCACAGTGTCGACACCTGCATATGCCTATCACTAATGCATTCCAGCAGAACATTGGTTAAAAATGGGGATACACATATTTTTTTCTCAGAAGGTATTCCAATCACAAGGTATACAAGCTTGAGAAGTTGTTCTCTAGTGCATCGATCATTTGTACCTGGTTATGATTTCACTGTGGTCACATTTTTCACAAATATTCAAGACCAGCCAAAACATCAAGGACTAGAGCTCTCTAATAAGATGTGCAGGTGGCAGGTGCTTTACACCTAGTAATTGTTGACAACCTTAGACTATGATGTTCTCTGCTGTTCACCTCTCCAAAGATACTGAATTCTTCTAACCATTTTCTATCCAATTCACCCATCTGCATCATCGCCTCATTTCAATTTCACTCTTGCTGTTTGCTTGATTGCTCCCTGACTTGCATTTACCCAAATCTGAACTTTATGGTCAATCATAGGCGATTATACAGACCTGATGTACCTCCCTGTCTTTCATCTTTGCTCCCCTAAAAATCTTACATTACTGTAAACAACCTAAGAATCTGTGATTATGTGATTTTTCTTCATGATCACTGACAATAATCTATAGTCTTTTATGTTATTTCACCTTCTTACTACTCATTTGACACCTTTAAGGTTAGTTGCATTTACCTATCATCTTTAAATGTTGAAAGCTGCACTTGATAATGGAAAGAGCTGCTGAATGCCGAGATACACAATCTACACTATGAAATCTTGGATACCTGCAGGTTTTGCGAAAGGTCTTTAATAACATGGTAGTGATTGCCTGCTTGATCTACACCTTACTTAAGCCTGTCAATCATCTGCCACTTTTGGAGGCCTGCACCGCCCCTTTTGTAACACTCTGAGCATCTTCTCCAAATCCCGCCACCCCGCCGAGTTTAGATCAGCTGGAGACAAGCACTTCTGATGAGTCCGTCCCTATACACCTCCCAAATTACCCTCATAAATGATGCAAGCATGTGCACGCATGTGTCTGTGTGTCCTAGACTGGTGTTTAACCTACCATGGGGGTGGCTTACCACTCAGCAGGAGCGAACAACTACGTACTTCTTCTCCTCCATCACCTCCTCCTCTCCGTCTTTGTCAGAGTTAGTGGTGAGTGTGACGCCGAGGAGAAACAAAGAAGATTCCAAGAGTCCCTGATGAGCACTAGGTCAAGGTCACTGCCCAATTATCCATGTCTTTCATTTTCATTCTGTCTTTTCAGTTCTCTCTACCATCCTCTCTGTTCCCTCATTTTCTCGTTCACCAGGCGGGAAAGTAATCGTTGTCTCCCATGCTGTGGTGTCGAGGTTAAGTGGAGGTGATCATGTCTCCTTGTGGAGAGGCTAGTTCCTTGAGAGGCAGCAGACCCCTGGAGAAGCTTGTCTGGGAAGTGTTGCAGTTAAGACAAAGGCTTGGTTTGACTCGTTTGTTTGGTATCTGGTCATCTACAAAGCCACTATCACTTTAGGTTGACTTTTAGAGTTTTGAATGGAAAAACTGAAGGCCACTTTCTTGTATGTACACACACTATTTAGAAAAATTCAATTGGGACGACCTGAACTTTGACTCTCCAAGTGTATATAATTTATCGCTTTGATATAAAATGTAAAGGTACACAAGAATGTTCCAAACAAAACAAAACAAAAAAAAAGGATCATAATCATTTTCACTAGTCCCATAAATTTCTGAGAAAAGATGTTCTTGCTCGTCTTGCTAATGCTTTTGTTTTTCATACAGTGCCTCTGAACTAAGCACAATGCTCCAGTTCTTTGCTTCGGATATGACAAAATTAGATGATCTCATAATTTTCATCAGTTTTCATCATTTTTGTACTCATAAACGCCTACAATGTGAATCAGGATTGCCACTCCTGAACTGGTACTTTTCTTGTCAGTCGAATGCATTGTCATTATCACTAAGTGATAATTAACTTATGTGCATCATTTGGCTTCTTTGTTTGTATGACAATGTTTTGTTTTTTTGATTTTATTTTTCAAATGCTGTTGTTTAAATAAAGTGCATTCAAGAAATTGAACTATCGTGTGTGGGTTTGTTCTACCTGCAGATTGTTGGTTAAACTGGGTGGTCTGCAAGTCAAATCGCTTTATCCTTCGTCCACATCACGGTCACACAAGTTAAAAGAAAGCAGTGACTAATGCACAATGCTATGTTGTATTGAGCAGAGGGATTAGAAGTGGAGACAAATGAGTGGAAAGAAACAAAATACAGTTTCACTTGTACATTAAAGTAATCAAACAAACCATAATAGGAAAAAATGTTACTGGAAATGACAATGTAGCATTTCATGCTTATCCATTTAGGAGAATTTGAATAAATAAATCACTTGATACTGCAGTCTGGTGAGTAATGAAAAATATTTGAGCATATTGCTTCAGTGTCTATCTGGAGTGTCTCTATAAATCAGACTTTCATAAGTAAATTCCTTCGAATCGGACATTATTCAAAATATCCATTTTGTCCCAACTGAAAACAAACCTGACTTTCATTTCGACACGATAAACAAGAACTACACTGAGGAAAAGTTCCCTGCATCAATAATTCCACGCCTTATTGCATTTTATAACCTGATTGCTGCAGGCTTCTTTGCATTCATTCCATTGTGTGCTCTCTTGGGCTTATTGTGAGTTATGAAATGCATATTTGCATACAAGTGATAAACTTCCACTGCCGTTAACTCTGCTGAATTGCCTCAGCATACAGATCTGGCTATTAAAAATGCGTCTGTTTTCACGCAGCAGCCTGCAATTCAGCACGCGTGATCACGGAGCTCCCTGCAGGCGCTTCTCCAGATTTTTTCAAGTACACCTGTCTGCAGCCTGCAGATCGGGGCGGGACTGTGGCTGCACGTGTCGCTCCGCCCCATATTTGCTCTGATTGGTTCGGTCTTTCATAGGCATATATGATAGAAAAGGCTCGGAGTTGGTGTAAAACAGTAGTGCATGGATTTATGAGCGAATCACATCAGTTGTTAAAGCTGTGCACTATGTT
>JAUMHE010000056.1:13056275-13109030 GCA_032359235.1 Enteromius mattozi | reverse complement strand
GGGGGGGGGACTTAAATAACATCTTTAAAAAAGGACGATTACACTTTATTTTAAGGCATTGTTGTTACACTGTAATTACAGATTTAAGCACTGAGTAATATTAATTAAATACATGTACTTACTATATGGGTAGTATGGTAGATTACTTGCATTTAATTATGCGTAATTTATTGTTAATTTGTGCAACAATGACAACTTAAAATAAAGTGTTACCATAACAAAGTAATAGTAATGTTAGTCATTTAAAAGCATCATAAACCAAGGCTTTATGATTAGATTTAGCAAACCAAGTTGCTTTTAAAACTACAGAATTTAATAAATGAACTACTTTTAAAATAGCCTACATCAGTGAAAATACAATACAATGAATTCACACTTTATTAGTCACATTTATGACATGTGTGCAAAGAGATGATAGATAGATAGATAGATAGATAGATTTTAACCCTTTTGTCAAACATTCATGTCTCTTTATCAGATTAGTTTATGAAGCTGTCCCAAATTAAAATCAATACGAATACTATAAATGTGAAAAGCACTGATAAAGGAAGGTATGTCACAGGATTCCTCTAAGATGCCTTCACAGCCCTCTCTCATGCCCAAAGGCGGCCAGGGCACTATGACAGGTGTGTGGAGCAGGCCTGCCCGAGGGGGTCCCGGGGTGAAGTGCCTCCACCCCATCTATAGCTGATGCTTTCTGACAGTCTTATGGAGACAGAGCTGCAAAATTTATCACCGTTCAAAACATAGTACTTTGTCGCAATTTCTTCTCAACAGTTGTATTATTGACAAAAAAATAATTAATTCTGAAACATGAAATTCCTAAAACATACAAGTTTGAATGAAGTTAAAAATATTATTTAAAAAACTATTAAAACTTAGTATCTTATCATACTAAAATAACACTGTTCAGTTTGAGAAAACATGAAAAATCAATATACTTCTCCCCATCTAGCTTGCAGTAGTTTCTATCAGCACACCCGCAAACAAGCAAAGCTACAATATATACATAGTATCAGAACAATGGGCTGTCTATTAACATGTAATTCTCTCAATGGATTTCCATACGCCTCTCTAATATCCTCCTTATGCAGTGACATATCACCCATGAATGATTGACCCACTCAGACGTGACACTGGCAAGTGCTGGACATTAACCACAGTACCAGACGTGACTGCGCAGCCCATCTCCCCGTCACTGATTGTCCCTTTATTGCTTACCTTATTAAAGCCTGACTGATGGCTGTCATTCTTTTATCTATCAGACTGATATTGTACTTAATATGTTCCTTTGTAGCCAAAGTAAGCAGAAACTTGTAAAGATTTACTACGCAAAAATAACTATACCAAGAACTAAAGTGTGACATCTTGCATGGACACATAATTACGGCAGTGCTGGGGTTGCTTGAAATCTGTTAATGGTTACTATTAATGCATACTGTATGTGGTAGAGAAATATGATGAGGGACAAAATAGAACTCACCAAGTACCAAATCTGAGTAAAGATAATAAGCTTTGATCAGTAAAACAATAGCATTCCTGGTGCTAGTATAATTTCGCTTAATATAGCATCTCAATTAATAAGAAGTAGCGTACATTTTACACGTAATATTGGCAGTTACATTGCTCCTTGTTTTAGAATGAAAAACTTGAATGAATGATTCACTCTGAAAAAATCCCTTTGCTTTATTATTGATTGAATTACTGTTTCAGAACCAATCAGTTGAATAAAAGATTCAGTGAGTCACTCATAAAATAGTTTGTTTTGCTCATGAATGAATCAGACTTTTTGAACTGGTGAGTTAAATTTGATGGCTGAGTAAAAATAATGAAATTATTTACTTAAGAAAGTCACTTGATTTATCTCTGAATGATTTTGTGTTTTTAAACGTATGAGTAAATGATGCAATGATTCACTCATAATTGCAGTCACTTGTTTCATTCCTGAATTCTGTTCTGTAGAAATTGGTTGAGTGAACAATTCAATGATTCACTCATAAAGACTCATAAAGTCACTCAAAAATTTACTTGTTGCGAACTACTGGTGTAGCAATGTAACTTGCGCAAAGAGTCATATTTGCATATTATTTTATTTGTTAAGCATTTGAGTCTTAAGGCCTGTTCACACCAGGACAAATATCGCGCGCAAATATGACCAACGTTTAACGCCTCATGACTAAACAAAGAGTGCCAATGTAAGTGTGCACACCGTAGTGTAAAAACGTGATGCATCAAAGCATAATTTTTTAAAAAACGCCTGGCTGACCAGTGAGATTGCTCTTTTTGTTCACATGCCTGGAGCTGCTGAAGCTACAGTACATGGCTTGGTGGCGCTCAAGCACAAACCAGTCTTGCCGAGCACACAAATTAAATAGATGAAGAAGATCCACCTCGGCAAAATGAATTTAGAGCTGGTCTTGTTGTTTTCTTCATCGCCGGAGCTGCTGCTGGAGCTGCTGCTTGAAATATCCATGTTTTTTTTGCCAGTTATCAAAGAAGCATGTGAATGGTTTTGACAACACGTCTTCTGGCTCCATTCTTCTTCTGTGTGACAAGCGAGTGTCAGAACCATAAAAAGTTGCGCAGTGCCACCTTGTGTACCGGGTTATTTCTGTTATTCATTAAGCGTTGAAAATCATGTAGGTATGAGCAGCGAAAAACGCTGATGATATTTGTGCGCGATATTCGTCCCGGTGTGTACAGGCCTTAAGATGCTAGCCATCAAGCACCAGGCCATGTGGTCAGTTTATCTTTATACTATATGCACAGACCCACACAAAATATTTGAACCCTCTTTTGTATATGTGTGCTGCGCACATACACTTGTCACATTACCACACAATCCCACGCTAATGTAGCTTTATACACATTATTCAATATTCATCAGCAAGCTGTCACATAATACACTTCTTCCGCCAACTCAATCACCCTACGCTGGTTAACATCTGACAGAGCAGACCAACCCCAAGAGCCTGCCATGTCTCCGATCTCCCCCTCCCGCTAACCCAGCCGCTGTGGAATTGAGGTTTTTTGGAGGGGCTCTATGTATAGCTGTCTCAAACATCGCCCGTGAGGCCACATTCTGTGGACACTTGTGGCGGATGGTGCCGTTTACAATCTGTGGGCTCCAGTGATTGTTGGTCATGAACGTCTGTGTAAAAAATAGGAAATAATGATGGCCTTGGTGCTTATTGTGCCTCTTCATGGTATTAAAGGTCAGCACTGAATGCCGAGCAAAAGACACAGAGCTCATAAACAGGGCTCAGAATAGCCCAAGTCCAGTAAGCGGAGAGAAAAGGGCGGTCCTCCCTGATACAAAGCTCTGTTAAAAAAAGAGGAGTGAAAAATGTAAGTTTGCATGGATGCTGCCTAAGTCAATTTTACTTAATGATTTTAAGTTACTGTTTTAAAATTTCAAGTTGCCATGAGATAACAGTAACAATATCCTGTAACAATAACCAAATGAAACATTTAATTATATCAGATTAAAAGAGATGTATGCAAACTGCTCCCTTTTTGGACATACTTTAGAAGTGTTTGCTAAAATGAATTTTATTTTTCTTTGAGTGATGCGTAAAGAACCTGTTTTTTAAAAACCATCACCTCACGTTAGCACAGAACAACTTGTGATGCCTCACACAGAACTCAACATTTTGTTTGTGAAACATGACACAATGAGTAAACTCATTTACTGATCATTTTCAGTAAGGGAACAAACGCAACACAAGATAAAGCAACTGAGACTACAAAACAATAAATAAATAACAAAAATTGCAAATAAAGCTGTCAAATAGTATTCAGACAAAGAAACCACATAAATGACCTATGCCCCAGTGCATGCTGGGAAGAGGGTGAATGGGACAGAACCACAAAAATGTCAGTATATGCCTGTTTGGGAAAGAAAAAAATCTTGCTAACTTGATGTGCTTGTTAATTAAACATGTTAGTGTTTATTTTTTATAACACAATATTATTCATAACAGAAAATCTGTATTGAAGTGCCTAAAAGTCAGTATAGGTATAAGTAAACTAGAAAACTACACAACTGAAAATTCAGCCATGCAAACTATGCAAGCATCATGAGGTATGTAAATACATAACACTTTATGCATTATATTATAGGCCAGGCTCAAAATGCAATGCTCAGTTTATCAAATTAACAAAATATGCAAATGGGGTCATGCTCTTTCTGTCTTTGCATCAAGGGCTTTTATTTTTTGAGGAAAGAAAATAGAACGTCTACGTTTTTTGTTTAGCCATTTATATAATTTGTTTTACCTACCTAATGACATGTTATAAGTTAAAATATATGCTCATATAAAATTAAGGGGCTTCTGTATTTTTGCTCATTCAAAAGTTTATCCATGATCTTCCAGAACTGTCAAACCTGTGAAAGACAAGCAAGCTTCAGTTTAAAATTATTTCTATTAATGATAATGCTTTGGTGTTGAAAAAGGAGCAGAGGTACCTATGAAAAAAAAAAAAGACACATTTGTGAATCAATATGTAACACTTTCTCACACCAGTCTCACACTCCCCTTAAGTAGTGATTAATGAGTTCCCAGGCTGGTATGTATGAGAAACACGGCTGATTTCTGACCCCTCAGTAGTTAATGGCTAAAAGTCAGTCATTAAGACAGTCAGTGCAGTTGGTATTAACTTTCTCCTACATAAAGATACACAAAGGAATCACAGAGATCTTCCATCGTGGAAAAAAAGAGAATGATAACCAGAGAAGAGGGCTACAAGATATAGACCTTACTCACAGTCCATTCATTTATTCATATTCATGCTATGATTCAGTGTTGTCCACTCTTTTAAGTCTTGCGTACATGCCGTGTGTGTGTGTGTGTGTGTGATCTTGCGTGTGGGCATTGTCTTTGCATTACCCCGTGTAGGCGGCTGTATTAGCTCACCTGTGCAGCACAATGCCTCATGTCTCCGCGGTCACACTCAATTAGCCTCCACTGAGCGCGTGCAGGGCTGCCTCTCTTGTTCGCTGCCATTGGATGATGGCCCCGGTGATAGCATTGAGCTGCTGTCTCCTCTCCAGCCCCAGCATGCAGCGTTCTGTCTGCAGATGGCTGCGATGATAGCATTCACAGCTGCACCGGGACACTTTCATCTGTTGCACATCTCCCGGCCCGATGCCAGGCTCAAGCAAGTAAGGGCACGAACTGTATCCGGCCACCCACTGCCTTACTATGGCCTGTCCAAAGCAGAGGTCACACAGGTTAGGGTTGCATGAAACAGTCACAATGTAAACAGTACTAACTAAGGCTAATCAACAGAAGAGTGACAGGAATCCACTGTAAAGTCCCAGGATCATGATTTGCTTCAAGTATTCTTACGGTTTAGGCATCATCCAAAGTTTCGAAACTTACTGTATCATTTATCCACTGCAAAATTTTAATTGTTTCGTATGTTGCTTTTTGTATATTTAAAGTCTGACCATAACTAAATGTTACCATATTTTTAAATTGATACTTAATCAGAGCAAACAGTTGTATCTTAAGAATACATTGCTAAAAGACAAGGCTAAAAAGAGTTATGGAAAAGAGAAATGTTATGGATTTAAATGCAAATGCTTCCTCTCATATGTTATTCATTTATTGTGTCTTAACAGCTTATAATGTGAAATACAATATTATATTACATTTTCTATATAAATATCGTTGGCACAGAACCTAGTCAGCATTAGATACAGTACATTGAGCCGTAATGCTCATTTTGGAGACAGGTTTAAATCCAGGTTGTAATTTGTCTTCCTTTTTTCTGGTATAGTGAATAAAAATAGTTTTGGATTTACATTGAATCTATTTCAATAAAAAGGTCCCTATTAGATATAATACATAATCAGAAAGAAACAGCATGCAACACATTGTATTTAATGTGACATTTTGAAGTAAAAACACTGAACTAGTAATATATACTCCACTAATCTTTGCTTTATTTACAACTTATACAAAAACATTTTACAGTGTAGTATATAGGCCAGAAAAGTAACTTGCACTATCAACAGTTCTGGGTAATGATTCTTCTCACTTACAGCTCAAGTGTGTGCGTTAATGATGAATCTGACTCCACGCTTGAGTGGCACTGGATGGCTTTTAAGGGCAACGACCTTGTCCCTAATAGATGACCACTCAAACACTCATCACTCACCCAACACACATCATTATCTGTGAATGAATCATTGGTTTATTCATTAAGGACACTTTCACCAGGAAAGAGGTGACAAATTCAGTCAAAGGTCACCACTGTCTCTCACGATTGACTTCTGTTCTGCATCATCATCTGGTCAAGTTGACACCTTACACTTTCATCTTTAATTGTTAGTTGGTGTGGCATATTAAACAAAGCTTAAGGCTGGAAGGATGCTGGTTTAAACGATGCAAAAAATAAGCTTTATGAGCTATTATAACCAACCAGACTTTTAACTACAGGGAAATTGTAGGAGCGCTTACTAGCGGGGGGAAATAATTGTAACGGTAGCATATTTATGTTTAAGAAATTGACTTGTTATGGTTCTATAGCAACATAAAGTACAAGTTCAAGCAAAGTTTATATTTGTGTTTTACCTTTTTAGCAACTTTTCCTTTTACTATCAATCTGCTCACTAGCTGAATGTCCCAGTTTTCTCTAAACCTGTTTTAAAATGACATTTATTGTGAAAAGTTCTGCTACAAACTGAAAACGTTTTACTTATGTTCTAATACTGGGTGGAAAAAAAACACAGTATGAACTTCACACAAAGTAAATATTTTCCACACAATATTTCAGTCATTTATTTTGGATTAGTACAATGAGAAAAAGAAGTTAATCATTCAATTTTGTAAACACAGTGTCTTTACAATATCACGATTTTCTCCACACAATATACATTCGACATGCAAATACGTTGCATATTTAGTTGTTCTTTGTGTGAACAATTAGTATATATTATATAGTGCTTTATACAATACAGATTGTGTCAACAGTGTTAAAATAATGTTTTTTGTTTTCAAAATCTACTTGACTGAAAATCAGAGCACACTTAAAGTTTTAGAGCCAGTTCCTCGACTCTTTTGCCGGTTCAAGCAGCTGATAATTTCTTATCAGCACTTTACTGGAGGTGCTTATCTGGATGGCTCTTTTAGTCCCTTGGGTCTGTGATGCCCACCCTCCAGGGCCACATCCTCACTCCACTGCCTCCCCAGAGCCCCTCTTGCGTTGTCCAAATCTGTAATTGTGGTCTAATGGCTGTGTTTGAAGCCGATCTAGCACATAAACAGGCGAAGGAAGTCTTTAGAGTCTTAATCACTCAGTCCCTCCCTCTCTCGCTCTCTCTCTCTCTCTTACGTCTCCCCTCCTCCTCCTCCTCCTTCTCTCTCTCTCCCTCTCTCTTTCCTCATCTCCCCTTCTCTGGTTCAGCCGATCAGGCCCCTGCTTCCCAGACAACTGCAAACAATTAGGCAAATTAGTGGCTCCGCCATCACCATCAAGAGGCCTGCTTGTTTATATCTTAATTGAAGCGAATGTCAAAACAGTCAAGGTTTGAAAGAAACAAGATGCGTCCATGAGATGAAATTCAAACTGCCAGCCAGCCCAAATATTAAGAGTGTTTGTTTAATAGCGTGCGACCAACTGGGAAAAAGAAGGATATAAGCGAAAAAAGAGAGGCAGAGAGGGGGGGTAGATATAAAGAATACATGCAGACATTTTCCACAACTTTGTAAGATTTCTTTTATCTGTTTAACCCCTCTGCCCTCTCTTTTCTGTGTATGTGCGCATTCGTTCTCTGTCTGAGAGCATGGGGAATTTCAGACCTCAGATCTGTACGGATGCACACATTCATTGTAAAAGCTTTTTGCTAAATAGAGAGAAAAAATATGCACTATTCATCGGGACCGTGCCCTCCCCCCTCCTCCTGTACAATTCATAAATAAACAGAAATGACCTGATTGAGATGTAAAAGGCAGGCTCTCGGCCATTCGTTAGAATGAAGCATTAACCATAGTGTTCTCAGCAGGGCCAATGGCACTATGCACACTAAACAGGGATCGCTTAAACTAATAGGCCTTTCTCATTACTACATATTCATTCTGGAGGAACAAAAGCGCTTGTGCTGGGTTTTTTAAATTTTTGTATACTTGTGGATTGTTGTGCTCAGAAGTGACTTTGACACTTACTAGTGATGTGCCATAAGCAGCACCTTTGCAGCTTCACATGGCCTCCTCAACTGTAGGGCTTTTCTGTAAGTAACGCAATACAGAAGTTTCCTCGTATGCGTAAAACACATGCAATGGCACAATTCAGAGTCACTATAAACACAACTAAAAATCAAAAAAATTATAAGCAGATGTGATGGCAAAAGCAAGTGCCTTCAACGTTGAGCTACTTAAAAAAATAAAACTGACATGTTGTAGCAATGCTGACAGAATAATATTATAATAACAGCATCTACTGTATCTGTTTTTACAACAGTGTATACACTATAAAGCAGGAATCTAAAACTCAAATGCCAAACTTTTATACTGTACATAAACAATACAGTTATTACAATTATTAGTTGCTATATTATACAGCCTACTGTATAAAATTCTAAAAAAAACAATAAATAGGCTAAATTGTGTATACACTATTGTTCAAAAATGTAAAATAAAAAGTATGAATATATATTATTAAAATAGTAAAACTATTTTTAAAACTATTTTAATATATTTTAAACATACAATTTATTCTGGTGAGACATAACTCTTTAGTCTTTAGTGTCATGTCTTCACTTTTTTTATTCTTAAGAAACATTTATTATTATTATCAATAATATGTATTATCATACAAATTACATATCATCAATATGCATTATCAGACATTTCCATGATTCGCTGATAAACAGAAAGTTGAAAAGAACTGCATTCATTTGAAATGTATTTGATTTTTTTTTTTTTTTGAGACAAGGTATACTGTCACGTTTAAACAGCTTAAATACATTGTTTTTTATAGATATCATATGTTTAGTATTTTTATAATTATCTCTTATTATTTCAATAATATAAAATTCAAGAATAAAATGTTATCACTTGAAAGGTCTTAGATTTTCTGGCTTTTTAAAGTGTTAATTATTAATTCTCAGAAATTGGCCTGCTGGCCAGTAATTTGAGATCCCTGCAATAAAGCGACATCATAGTCAAGATAACAAAAGCAAGCTAACAAACAAAAACAAAAAAGAAAGAAAGACAAGACCAAAAAAAACATTAAATTTTTATGCTTGCCTTTCATAAAAAACACAGCCTTGGAGGGAATATAATCCAGATACTACTGGCGATACTGACTGTTGTGCTCAGTAGGTAGATGGATGTTTATGGAGCAGGTGAGCTCAGAAGTTTGGCTCCAGCATTAGGGGCCCAGACAGACATATAGACTCTACCTATCAGGCACCGGTCTGCACAGAGCCCACGAGTATCAGCACTCTAATTGGATCAGTGGCACGAATGTGATTACCGCTGGCGTATTTATTTACATAATAATTATTATTGCCAGCCCTGTGGTGCCAGAGGATGTGGAGGGGGGAGGGCCAGAAATACGGCTGATCTGTGTGTGTGTGTGTGTGTGTGTGAGTGAGAGGTCGTCGTACGTGCCTCCCCCTTCAGTGCAGAGCTGATATGATGGCATTATTCTATTAGTGCTCCAGTGTGAAGTTTGAAATGAGCTCTGATTGGATTAGTTAACGGCGAGGACTAGATAGTGCGGAATGAGGTTAGCGGCAGCACACGCTCCGGCGGCCGTAATTAGGAGTCTGTCCAGGGAGAACGTTTGGAAGTGTGCCAACACGCATCAATGACTCCTCCTACCGCAAATACAAATATTAGATTATAGTCGAATGTATTTAAAGTGTGTTATTTACTATTGTTATTTACTGCTTCTCTGTTCCAGTCAGCGCATACCAACATTTATCCATTCATTCCCTTTCCTTTCCAGCTGTCTGTAAATCAGTCGATTGATCTATCCATCCCTCGTTGTGTCTTAAAGCATCATTGTTTGCTAACTCAGTTCTGTTGAGTGTAGTTAAAGAGTTTAGTAAGCATGTAATGGTGTTTAATCACAGTGTTCCTCAAACAGCCCATTACAGCAGTGTTGAGTGGCAGCATTACATGGCGCCTGCGGGGTCTGAACAAACCACCTTTTGTTAATAAGGCTCCATTAATCAGAGCCATTACAGAAGCCACTGGACCACAGGGCCATGCCATGCATGATAAATATCCTCCAAACAGAAACAATTTACCCACCCCGTCTAAACAAACCTCTATTGTGTGTGTGCGCAACAATACATGTGGCAATTGTTCCCGTGTTTGTCCCATGATTTGTTCCTCCCTATGAATATACTAATTACATTCCCCTAAAAACATAGCGACTGTCCATTTATGTGCCTGTGAGGCAGAACAATGCTTGGTTGGCATGTGTGCGTGTGTTTGTGTATGTGTGAACAGTGATCGGCACAGGGCGGAACAGGAACCACGCACTCTGGCTAAAGTGACCCTAAGGAGCAGTTGAGGTTGAATGTTGGAGGGCTGCCTGTGGGCCGACGTGTCTGCAGACGCGGCCATGTCTCATTCAGTGCCGAGCGTGTGCTGTTCCCTGTCATTACCACAACTCCTCCAGGACCAAACACTGTCCACCCAAACCAGGGCTAATAGATTATGTGAAAAATGCAGCCTGCCCTTAATGGTTTGGTCCCTGTATTCATGTAAATCTGCATTTTTGACAAATAGATTAATTGATTTACAATGCAGGTTTTATAATGTAGAAAAAATGTTAACTTTTTACACTTTACAAGGTTCAACTTGTTAACGTAATGTAGGTTAATGTTAATTTAAATATACTAACAAGCATTTTGGACATTTTAAATAGTACAAATACTTATAAGTAATTTATCATAAATAAACTTGAATTAACAATGAACAACAGGCCTATATTAATAAATAGACAACCTAGATTAATAAATGCTGTAATTATTCCTTAATAACTAACGCATTAACTAAACTTAACAACTAATTCTAACCTTATTTTAATGTTTTACTAACAAATCTGAATGATTAAATAATACTACATTAAACAATAAAGACTTTTTAAACTTCAAGCGGTGATTTTCCATTCCTAATATTGATATAGACTAGTAAAACAGTAGCTCTGATTTGAAGAACCATTTACTGTATTACTCTGAGATATATAATATAATATGAAATTCTGTATTCAAATGATTATTCAAAATTCAAAATTATTTGTGTTTATTTCACCTCCAAAAGATTCCATTAAAAAATCAACTGTTGAATAATTATGCAGCCTTGTCTTTCAGTGAAACTAACAAATACTTATCTAAACTAAATAAAATTATTTCTGAATTCAAAGCCCATAAACATATTTAAAAATCTATAATTAATGGTCAATGTGGTCTGGAATTTAAAAAAAACAAAACAGGGAAATTTCTAAAGCATCTTCAAAAGATATGAAAGACTGTTTGAGTTTTTGACCGGTGTTTTAACATACATAATGCATATTTAAGTTTCAAGTATGATCTAAAACATTTCTTCTCTGGCTTTGTCCTTCCACTCGTCCCTGTTGCCTTGTTTTTGTCCTTCTTGCTGTGATGGAGAATCATTTGTTGTGTCAGCTCCACTTTTCCTCTATTTCTTTTCCTCATTAGTGACATTCTGTTCATTTTGGTATCCCACATTCTCGACCACCTTCTCCTCCTTCTCCTGCCTTTTCTCCCCCTCTCTTTCTGCAGAGTGTCTAATTCCAGAGCTGGGATCTTCACAACAGATAACAGCACTAATTTCATTAATTATAAACCAATATGTTACTGGAAGCCTCCGGAGACTCCTGGCCAACACTGGCATCTGGTCCGCAGTGCGGGGGGGAACTGAAGAGGTTAGACAAGAGTAGACGAGGAGTGAGAAAAGAAAGAGAAAGATAGAGGGATTAGAGAGCGCTGTCCTTGTCATTAGTGAATGAGAGAGGCCGACTATGAGATCACGTCCCCATTCTTTGTCTAGAGTGGAGTATGGTTGATATTACTGTCTGTCACCATAAAACCATAAAAACCAACTCAGAACAGCTCATTGTCTGGGAGTATCCACAGACTCAAGATCAGGATTCAAACCAAAAAAAACAGTTGTGAAGTTTCTGAAATGCTGAAGGCACTTACTTTTAAAAACCCATTAACTATGGTTAAACCAACTCTCATAAAAATATGTACGTTTTAACGTGCCTTGCTACACATTTCATCACAGTTTCAAAGAGAGATGTCCACTAAGGGGCGCTAAAACACAGGTTCAATATGTGAACCCTGACACATTTTTATAACGTTGATACAGGTATACTGCCGTGGTTCAGAATATAAATATCCATGGATTGTTGCTAAAGGTTAAGGCTCTATCATGTTGGAAATATGCTCTACACCAAATCCAACCCTAAACCTACCCGATAGTGTTAACAAATGCAAAACTGATTTAAAAAAGCATTTGTTGATGCAACCGTACCAGCTTTCTTATACACAGATTTGAACTGTTTTGTCGAACAATAGTTACACAGGATTCGAACCGGAGCTCCTCACCTTAAGTACATCTCTGTACTCTGTGAGCTACTGAAAAAGCCTATGAAAACCCATAGATATGAAGCTGGGATATGTATGATGCTAATGTTCAAAAGCATCAGTTTTCAAATATCCCAGCATATTAATATTGTTTTGAAGTCATAACATGATATTCTTCAAGTAATTAAAGTAATTTATTAATCAAAACTCTATAAATTTGTGTGAAAAGGAATAAAAGGTGTCAGAGTTTTACTGCCTCTAGTGTTCATTTCTTTTAGAAACTGCAGTGATATGTACTTATTGGTACGTATTTTGTGTCTCGCTAAAAATTGCACCAAGGTAGGTTTATGCCATGAGACCAGGTGGGGTTAAACTGCACTGTCTAGACAGACTGATGGATAGATGGATGGATGGACGGACGGACAGACGGATAGACAGAAAAATAGATAAATAAATAGATAGATCCAAGAATGGACGTGAAGTAGCTCTTGATGAGATGTGTACACTAACAGGTGTGTCCCTCACGGTTTGCTGCCTCCTGCTGCACACAACAGCACCCAATCAGTCGCGCTTCACGTCCACACAACGGCATTGTGGGAGATAAATAAATAAAGGAGCCCCTCGAGTCTTGGACATTAATAGCAATTGTGTGTGTGTAAACTGCTTCACATCGTACTCTCCACTCACAGCTGCCCCGTAATCACTGTTGGGCCATGAACTGAGAGAAAGAGAGAGAGAGAAAGACAGCATATGGGACGGAGCCATGTCAGTTGGTGAAGTTTGAATAACGCTGAGAAAAATTATTTCAAATCTGACAACATCTTGGGAGCAGCACATCTGGCCCACTCACCGTCAAATGATTTTCCCACCTGCTTTCAGTTAGGCAAATTATGATACAGCACAATGAGGGTGCGAGGAAAGCAGGCAAGATGGAGACTGGAGAGAGAGAGAGAAAAAGAGAGGAGGGAACATCAGAGGGGGGGGAATGTGGCCATTGATGGTGAGAACTGAGACGCTGTGACCTTGGAGGTTGAAGATGATGACATGACATGATGGCCACACCAAGCCACTAACAAGCAGTCTGTACAGAGCAAGCGCCAGAGTGACTATAATCTGTAGTTCCAACATTCATTAACTACCTCTCAATCTACCACCATCTTGCCAGGAGCAGAGATAATTGTAAAGCTCAATAAATGCAACATTGGTATTAACTCAATTCACAATGAAATCATGGTGACACAGTTTTAAGGTCATAACTTTACTTACAGTAGATCAAGTCATAGATCATTTTAAATAGCGCATTTCTTACAAATAAAAAAGTGGATTATTTTGGCAGTATAAATGTAACAGCTGTCTCTTGGCAAGCAACTATGACCACACAATTGTGTACCTTAAGTGTTAATATTAAAAGTTGTATTTCAGTTGTATTTCACTGAAGATTGTTGGTCATTGTAGGGCAGAGGGTTTACATTTTAGTGTAAGACGTATTTTCAATAAATTTGTTTGTCTAGATTGCTGTGTGCTTATTTAAAAGAGGATATGTATTTTGTATCAATTAACAACATACTTAACACATTAAAAAAAAATTTAGGGTCAAATTTCAAAGGGTAAATTTTTCTTTTTTTTTTGGCTGTAGTTACAAAAGAGCACATGTGAGTATAGGATGAACAATTTCTGACCTTTAATGAAATATAAGGTCTTACAAAAGGAAGGGATCTATACAAGCCATAACAGTTTCATCACATCTGTTCAATGCTTGTTAATCATAAAACAGTAAAGTAATTACTTTGTAATCATAGTATCCATTAAGCCTGATTATATTAATCTGAAACCAACTTTAAAAAACTTTGGGATCAGTAAGATTCTTTAATGCTTTTTGAAAATGTCTCTTGGTCACCAAGGCTGCGTTTATTTTATTAAAATACAGATAGTAATATTGTGAAATATTATTTAACTGTTTTATAAATTTAACAATGTGATATATATTCCTGTAAAAGAGGGACCAGAGCCACAAGAACCATCAGAGTTTCATCACAGGTGTCCAATGCTTGTTGGCTCTAATTAACAGCAAAATGGCTGTAATGTCATTAAAAAATGATAAAGATTCATACTATTATCTATATAAATTTCCATCCAGTAAGCCTATTTTATTAGACTGAAACCAAACAATAAGTCTGTTAATTTGGTTCATACAGTATGCCAAATTTTGTCAAGACCATTTCAATTACAAAATATTAAAGAGATTTACAAGCATAAAAGCAAAGAGAGCATTAAAAATTATGAGTTGAGGGAATATCACGCAATGAACACAAAGGCTTTAATGGCAATACAACAGACATGCAGTTTTGTTTGTACTGCCCCTAGAGGTTCTTAAGAAAACTGCAGAAGAACCCTTCTTAAATCCAAAACAGAACTTTTCTCATTTGATGTCATAATAATTGTGCTGGATGTTTCATTGACAGTAGTTGCTAAAACATTACATATGTCTTTACATCAAAGGAGTGACAAGTTTTGTATTTGCACCATTCTTTTAAGTTAATATTGTTTATTTTGTAAATTACTTTATGCATGTGTCAGTTCTATTTATGAGCAGCTAAGATCAAAACAAGTTGGGTCTTACATATTTACATTTATGCATTACCTACTTCACTACAGATTTGAATGAGTGTATAATGCCCTGTCTCAGTGACTGTCAATGATCTTTTGCTATCATACAAATTAACTTTTGCACTACACATCCTTTTTAAGGCTTTACTTTTTATTCCACCCATGTATATTTCTAATAATCGTTAAAGTATGCTATATTATTGTTATAGAAACAGATCTACTAAACAACTGAGTGTTGTTCTAGCTGACGACCTCTGCTGATCATCTTATGAAAGGCTTTGGCTTTGCAGGGTGATCAACCAGTGGGGATGAAACTCAAAGACAGCAGTCATGTGCCCTTTGGACTGCTGGATAATCCCTCGTCATAAACATCTCCATCTAACCCACACCCACCGCCACACATGCACACACACACAGATAGATTGCAAGATAGATAACATTTTTAAAGGGATCAATAAACAGCAGCTTATCACACCTTAACTGATACAAATACTGATTGCTGAATAAATGCAACCTAAGCTTCATATTTGAATAAATACAAGACATTTCAGGATAATCACATGCAAACCACACAAAAACAAGGGGATATCATAATTTATTGACAGATATTCACCCATGAGCTTGCTGTTTGCGGTAATGAGTCAAAGGGAATTGCGTAGAGCGGGTCTGACGTGCCGGTATAGTGTTTCATGGGACACCAGGCCTCTCTGAATATGTTTGTGTGCTACGCTCTGTTTGTCAGAAGGTACCGCATGTTATTTGGTTGTTGTGAAGGGTGTGTGTTTGTGTGTAATAGTTACCCTTAGATTGACTCTGTAACCTAAACATCTAAATTTTTTGATGGCAAGATTATGTTTTTCATCTCATGCACATAGTTGTAATCCAACATTTAAATGTGTATACAGAAATGTCCACTCACGAAAGTAGTATACACTACCGTCCAAAGTTTGAGGTCAGTACGATTTTTTTTAAAGAATTCTTTTATAGTCAAAAAGCTGCATTTATTTGAACAAAAATATAAAAACAAAAAACAGCCATAAAATTTTCAATAACTATATTTTAAAATGTAATTAATTAATGTGATGCCAAAGTTCAATTTACAGCAGCATAAATTATGCTAATAATGCTTGTGCTGCTTAATATTTTTGTTCAGACCACTGATACAGATTTATCAGGATTTTATTGATGGAAAAAGAACAGCAATTTATTTGAAATAGAAACCTTTTGTTACACTATAATTATTGTTGCTGTCTTTTTTTTCTTTTTTAATAATCTGCATTCTTGCTGGATAAAAGTGTTAATTTCTTCAAAAAAGAAAGAAAGAAAGAAAAAAAGTCTTAAATTTCAAAGTTTTTCAGTTGTATTACATTTTTCCCATTTAAAGAAATATGAGGAAAACTAATTTTATTTCCTTTTTTTTAAACAAAATTTATCAAGCATCATATTCTGCCAGATACACCAATGCAGTTAAACTACTTACTTAACTTACTAAAAATGTAAAGCAAAAAAACATGAAAAATAAAATGAAAATATTTCTCATTTTCAGTCAGATCTGATTGGTCTGATTAAATCTACCGAAGCCAACTTTTGATTATCAGTATATCCTGTCCAAGTAGACCTCTAACATAAGGTGGGCCAGACAGTTGAGGTTGTGGGAGGTTTTGTGGTTTCCAGGGTGGGCCAAGTTCATGATTAGGTGGGCCAGGCCCTGCGGAGCCAGATCTAGTGTGTCATCATGGGCAGAAGGAACAAATTGCGATGTGATGCAATGTTGAAATTTAAAACTATAAATCTAAATAATAACCAAATGTAGTCATTTTGACAAAAAAGTAAACAATTAAGCTCTTTTAAAACTAAAAAATAAAACTGAAATTTTAAATTCTTAAAACTATCCATCACTGGTCGATCATGTCCGTCTTTTTCGCTCTCTCCTATATTTAGTGTTTGTGCTTTGTTTGTGTGTCTCCTATAGAAATATTTTGCTGGAATCGACAGTGTTTGTAATGTAGGGCAGCAACACCCAATTATTACCCCAAGAGGAGCCTTCTATTTAGGTTTATTCTATGGCTGCTAAATTTATCCAGGCATGCCTTGATGCCGGCCGAGCCAAAAGCCTGCCTTAACAGTTCAAAGATCATGCACCCTTACACATTCCTCTCTGCCCATAATGGAGGACTCCAGCTTGCCAAAGGATGCACTGACTCCAACAATCAGCGCGGCACAGATGACTGTACAAACTGAGCTAAAACAACTGATTTGTATCACAACAATACTGTTTGATCAGCTGCTGCTCACTTTAAATGGTTGCAGCTGAAATCGAACTAAATATTGCAGATGAAAGGTATTCCGACTGCAATTTGGGTCGTGGCAGAATGTCCGTCACTGTAAAGAACACCAGTTTGACCCAAACTAAGTTTGCTCTTTATTGTAAATGCTTGAGAGGAAACATACGTGCTGTCAAAGTGCTTGACAAAGCGGAACCAAATAAACCCTTGTTTAGTGTTGTTGGCGGTCACCATATCCTAAATAATGCAAAACACCTTGATGAGCGAAGCTTTATCGCTGGAAATAGAGGACAGGACATTAGCACACACGGAAAAAGCAGAGAGAGAGAGATGAGTCAAGAAATTTATCATTTGGGCTTAAAATGTGCTCATTCCTGGCTTTTATAAATAATTTGGCAACACAACACTAATTTTGCATTAGACCACTGACTCACAGCTCAGAAACACTCTCGCCAACTCTCCAGGGCTGTTTACCCAAGTGTCGGTATTTTTCCCGCCTTTTTCCCAGTAATGCGTTTTCCACTGGATGCACCTCAAAGTGACCTATATATTCACCTCGATGAGCGTTTGGTGTAAAAGCATTACTAACTGAAAAAAGGCCAAAAATACCCACGCGCAGCTAAACAGCTCAGAGGCAGGGAATGGCGTCCATGCTCTGCGGGTCTCCGAGCGGCCGTACGGGGAGTCCCGGTTGCATCGGCTGGCGCGCAGACTGTACGGCTTCTTGCTGTGCCACTATTAGTGCAGCCTCCGCCGGTTTAATATTTAATTGCGCTGATGGACTGCATCTGTGCTGCTCTGTGATGCAAACATTATTATACATACTAAGTGGCTTAATTGTAATTAGAGCTGAAAATTTAATTAAACCCAACAATAAAAGAGAGCGTAGCTAGTTTTTCATTCGCTTTTCCCCACTCAGTCCCTAATGGCTTGATTTAGTTAACTCTTACCCCGCTCCGTAGGGAATCTATATTTCTCTTTTATACGACATGCAATAATTTTTTATTTGTCATGTCTTTAACATGTAAGAAACTGTTTTAAAACATACTACATGTAGTTTGAGCGTGAATGGTCATGCTGAACGTATTTTAGCTCTGTGCAAGTGCTGGATATTATGGACAACTGGTGCACTGATGTGCATGAAGAATATGACATTAAGTCAATGACAAACAAGTCTTCCTAACAACGAAACAGTGAAAGATATTAAGCAAAAAAAAAAAAGAAAAAGAAAAAAGCCGTCAATTAATTTATACTTTAAACGAATAGTAATATATATAAAAAATGACTTGAATTTTTCCGGTTGAATTCACTTTTAAAATTGTACTACATTGTTTCCTAAACAGTTTTATGGCAGTTCATAATGTTTAAATGCCTCTCTCTCTCTCTCTCTCTCTCTTTATATATATATATATATATATATATATTTATTTATTTATAATGGCATATGCAATCTTTATCTAGTGTTGTATTTATTTATTTCATTTATTTATTTTCAGATCACAATCATGGTTAGGGTTTGGCCTTTAAGGCAATAGGTTATTTAGATTTGGATTGTATATTTTTATATAAAGTCTTTTTCTTAAGATTTCATCATCCTCTACAAATAATTACATGTTATGACTCAAGAAACTTTTTTTTGTAGAACAAGCATTTATTTATATTACCTCACAGGCGTACTCTTTATGTCGTATCATTACAAACAAATAAATAAATACCATTTAATAAATCAATAAATTTGCACTCATCACATCCATTAGGTTTTTCCCCCTTAAAAGTGAACAGGAAAAAAAATTATGAGCTTAAGCATACAATTTTTTTCTGTAAAGCAAAAGTCTTCCCAAGTACACCAGAGTGACTCACTGTGTTAGAAGATGGTCTTAGTTTCCAGTCGAGCTGGATCTTACTCACTGACCAGACAACGTATTTGCTTATTTAGTCATAAATTCAAAATGACAGCCATGCACGTGAACACCATTAGGGTTGCATTTTGCATCTTCGCAAATAAATACACGCTCTACTTTATCAAACCCATTCCTACTTCTTTATTTACTCACAAACACTGTCCTCCCCCTCCCGTCTGTTGCGCTGTATTATTTATTAGATGTTCGGTGTGTTAGCAGGGCTGCTGGTGGGCTGGGCAGTAAACAGCACGGTGTTAGGCAACATGATTTTGCACTATGCTAGCAGACCCTGAGAGACTGATCAGGGCCAAGCAAGGCGACAAGCTGCCAAACGTCAAGTCTGTCCCTCATAGCGGGCCTGACAGCCACAAATAAAGGCTGTTCCATTAAAAAGTGGCTGCCAAATGAGACTCAACAGCACAGATCTCTTAAGGTTAGATAAAAATGTGTCAAAGGCTGTTGCAGTATTTGGTTCATTATCAGTGGTTACTTCAATCTACCCATGGGCTTTTGTGAAAGGATACGTGTGTATGTACCTCTTGCCTGCCATATGTTTGTTTGTCTCTCTGTAAGTCTGTGTCTCATCAATCAGGAAGCCTTCAGTCACTCAACACGAGAATCACAGTTACACATTTCAGCCCCACTAGCGTAAACATGCAGCATTACGCTGAGGATAAAAAGGACACATGCATGTCATTGATTATCTGTGAGACTACACTCCATTTCTTGCTGTATAAAAAAGGATTAGGCTACAGTACTTTTTTTCTGATTAAATAAGAGAAAATCAGAGGCATACAATGCATTTATATGGGGAGAACAAAACACATTCCAGATTTTCCATTGTCCAGTTAGTTACAGGTCATCAGGAATTCACAGATAAATTCACTTGCTTTATTCTTTACAGTGAAGTTTCAAACTATAAATCCAAAAACACTTTGGGGTTTTTAATAAAATATCAAATAAATTATAAAAAAAATCCTTTTTACACTCACCCAAGCACCTACTCATTTTTTGTCAAATGTTTAACCAAAAAATGAAAATTGTCATTAATTACTCACCCTCAAGTTGTTCCAAACCCGTAATATCTTTGTTCATCTTTGTAACACAAAATAAGATATTTTTGATGAAATCCGAGAGCTCTCTGACCTTCTGTAGACAGCAACTGCAATGTTCGTAATTTTACTGTAATTTAACCGCAGTTTAACCGTAACTTTACAAAGCTACAAAAATATTTAAACAAATATCAGAATAAAACAAAAATACAAATTTTTATTCAACAATTATTCTGCTCTTCATCCCATCTGCAGTGCAGCATCATTGTGGAAAGAGCATCATGATTGGATGAGGATACATGAGAGCTTTTGGATTTCATCTCAAAATATTTTAATTTGTGTTCCGAGGATGAACACAGGTCTGACGGATTTGGAATGACATGAGGGTGAGTAATTATTGCCAAAATTTAAATTAATTTTGCAGCTTTCAAACACTTCCAGAACATTTTTCATACAAACCGGTAGCCCTGTCCCCAAAGTCACACCATGTTTTGAGGAGAAGTTGGCATGTCAATTCATTTAAACAAACTGGGCAATTTTCTAAAATTGCTATAAGTAAAAAAAGAGTTTTATGCATATTAACCTAAGATTGAAGAAAGTATATTAGCTGAGAAAAGAGAAGTTTTAACTATATCAGTCTATTATTGTGTTGTATATTAAAAAGTAGGCTAGTGTTGTACTGTAACAGTGTTTGAGTGACTCGGGCAGCCGTGCTCTAGTTTGCCCATACATTGTTTTAATAGTTTTATGCCCCTCATAAAACATATTATTATTGCCACATGATAGTATCTCGAATTGTGTTTAAAGTCAAATAGCCAAACCCATATTTGTGTGTATTGGATACCGAAGGCCTGCACACAGGTCAATGAGATTGAGTCCAAAATATAAAAGCTGGATGATTTAGCTTGAATGTGCCATTTTGAGAATTAGGAATGGTGGGAGAGACTGGCACAGGGCATTAGGGCACAGGATAGCACATCTGTTTGCAAGCTGTGGCATCATGAACCGCTCCTGACTGTGTTTGCACCGCATTAACCTCGACAACAACAAGGTAATAGAAACTCAAAGAGGTTAGTCTATCTCAACTACTCAAAGAGATCCATCATTGAAGCCCAGTTCTCTCCCTTCCTCCATCCTCAAAACATATATTTCTTTTGTTTTGTATTTTCCTATGGTGAACCAGAGTTCCACAGAGGTTTGCAGTTTAGATACAAGGGACGGGATTGTTCCTGTCTCAACCATAAATGTGCATTCAACCCGTCATCCCAGTCACCATCCTCCCCACCATTATACACCATCAGCAGATAGAAGAACAGCCTTACAAACACAGAAACTTAAAGCTGTGGGGGGTCTGGCCCACAAACAGTTTGAGAAGGCGGTAGGATGCGGTTGGGTGTCACCAGGTTGTCATTAGTTCAGCATCTGTTCCCATCACACATTCCACCATGTGACTCAATGGCGTGGGGGAGCCCACATTAACTGGGCTCTTACTTAAACTATCTGCATGGACACCCCCCCATCGTCAGGGCCCTAGGGCCGCACCTATCAGAAGGTGATGGCCGTGTCTTTATATCTGCTTATGGCTTCTTAATTGTTCCCATTTCTTCTTGCTTGGTTGACTTTTGATACTAGTTTAAAGCTCATTCAATTAGCAATGGTACATGCACTCGCAAAACAACTGCATGAGTATGTACACAGCAGACGAGAATTAGTGCTCAAATTCCCAGCAGACCTTTTTTCCTTTGGGAAAAGTGCCTTTTGTATAAAGCAGGGCTGAATTATCTTGATTTATCTATGGACATAATATATTCCAGGTTTAACCAAAATCATTTGAGGTTAATCTTCATTTTACATCTTTAAGTTGATGATGGTCTTGCGTGGAGCAACTAGCATGCACTTTTGAGCAGCAAGGCTATTTTCTACACTTTTGGTGCAGCTTTATGTTTAATAATTGCTGGTTTACTGTGATTTTTGCTGGATCAAACACAGCATAGGCATGGTTTGCCACAGTGAGAAGCTAAAAAAGCATCCTTTAAATGTGATTCCCATCATGATTGGTTTTGTTAATTTTAATACATTTGGACTCATAGTCTCTGTGGTTTTAATGTTGTTTTTTATTGTACTCTATGTGGAAAGCCTACTGATTGTACCTCATTAATTTAGAGCGCATGTAATGAGTAGCTGTATTATAGCTGGTCGCTCTTGCTGTGGTCACTAATTATCAAACATTTTAATGAGGGCGTGCTGTTTCAGAGTGGTGTCAAAGATATATTTAGGATTTTAGATACAGTATATGGAAGCATGCAAAAGATGTCGATAGGTTTAAAATGAAACACGTCAAAAGGACTAATCTTGTCAGTTGGTCAGAAAGACAGTTTTAGTGTAATGCCTTCAGAATCTTGTCTTAACATAACCTTGTGTGCAGATGACCACAATACTGGCAGGGCAATATAGTGATTTGTTATGTATTTTTGTGTGTGCATGGCTGCCTATACTTAAATACCAGCTACTTATGAAGGGTGAACTCAGTCATTGTGTGTTTTTTTGTCTAAAACAAACCTCCAAACCACACAAAGGTTCCATAAGGGGATATTTATCTTACTGGTCACACTGGGTTCAACCCACTACACAAGAGTACAAAATGTTTTGAAGATATAGTATATTAAATGGCCTCTAATGCCTTTACTGAGATCTGCCCTCCTTGGTCACTGTTGGCAAGCAAGGCAAAAACTTTAATAGGAACGAGTTCAAATATCAATTGTAACTTTTTAATCTTTAACTTTTTTTTTTTTTTTTGCAATTCTTAGGAAGTCAGAATTGTGACATAAAATCTTTCAATTGTGAGAAGAAAGACCTTTTTTGGGGGGGGGGGATATAACTTTGAATAAACTTGAAATTGCAAGAAAAAAAAGGTTTACACCTCACAGTTCTTTTTGTGAAATATAAACTGAAAAACTATCATGAGGTAGAAAGTCTCAAATACATTTTTTACTTTATTTCTTCATACCATACTGGAAACAGGCTTCCATAAACATTTATCACAGTAAACTGAAAAGGGACAATGGGATTATTACAAATAATAAGAGATCACTGTGTGAAAGTAACATTATCTGCATCAATGTGTAAATAATAAGTTGGACTTTATATTGCACTTTTCAACATTTACATAAAGATCTGGAATGTGGAAATGTGGTAGCACTTGTATCCTCTCAAACAATGTTAGATCAAAATTTTGATTTCTGCATTCAAAAACATTCAAACACACAGATCAGCTTAAAAAAAAACACATCTCAGAAAATGTTGGACCACAACAGTGCTAAAGGTGGGGTTGGTCATTACCGGTTTTAGGATTTGAGTGGTCACTAAACTAAGAATTTCTTCTAATTGATTGGATGTTGCCATAGTAACACAATTCAACTGGCAAAGGTCAAAAGAAAACATCCATTGGCTTTCCACTTTTGGGTGAGGGAAGCCAGAGACACCCAGTACCACATGCCACTGGGATACATGTACAGTTTAGCCACAGTCCTCACCACTGCTGGAAATGGTTTTCCCATCAGTAATATAGTGAGCAATAATATAGTGCCTGTGTTCCACAGAGCCTGAACACCCTGTGGTTTGACAGCGAACCTGTTGCACCATATAACCACAGAAACATTCAATTAGAATTGATTCAGAAGGGCAAACGGGGTGCCATTCATCTAAATAATAAATGCAGAGGCTATGTATTAATTTAACTCAATCTACGCAAAAAATCAATTAATAGGATTCAAACTGCATAATACACAGAAATGCCTAATGTCAATTTATTTTAATAGGACTGTGATGGACAACGTCTTAACTGCCCCAAAGTGCAATCAAAGGTCAGTTTGTTAAAAGGTGCACTAACAGTCCCACCTAGTTTGAGTTAATGAGAACAAAGTATGACTTTGGAAAAGGATTTTTATTAGACATACTGGGTGTAAAATCGTGTTTAAAAAATGCTGATAGCATTTGTAGCTCCTCAATGTTTATTGGGTGTTCAAAGTTTACCTGTATGTAATAAGTGGCCGGTTAGTGCATGTTTGGTTTTATTACCATATGGAACAACGTAATGAAGTACGTCTCACTTAATAAACATCCTGTTTTATTGGCAGTGTCGGTGACTGGCATTTTGACCTCTGTCATTCAATGATAACAGCATCGAAACAATTCCAGCAAATACTTTATGATGTCATCATCCATTAAAGCAATTTTGTCAAATGCCTGATGACCATCAATCAATAAACAAATACACTTTGTCAAATCGATATAACAAATATACCCTTTTCATCGATGTTTTTTAGGTGCCCGGCTGCCTAGATTTAATGCACCAGCATTAAATCACTTCCTTGTGCACGTAGACAACATAATAAATGTATTTTATGTATTTTTACAACACTGATTCCACATCTTGTGTGTACTTCATATGTCTACTGCAAACATTTGTCGAGTCTCTATTACAGTGTGGGATCATGGAATGCTATGATTGATAAATGATTACTGGGATATCGTATTTTTAGGGCCTGCAATTTCAAAAAGCGTAAATTATTATCGTCAGGCTGTAAAAAAAAAAAAAAAAAAATGGATGTCCAGGGGCCACCATAATGATCAAGCCGAGGTCAGACGCTGTGTCTTTGGAATAGGCAAATCAATATGCAAATCTACTTCTGCAAATGACTTTCACATTAAATTAAAGATATCTCTACGTAATGTAACTGCTCCAGTCCTCATATAGAAGCGGGCAATGAGGTATCATAATCGTTAAGCGCATTATTAAGACAAACCGCATCACCTGTTATTATACGAGTCATATATAATCAAATAAACAATGACCAGACCTCCCTCATAGTCCTCAATTAGCCATTTGTTTTAGCATGAAAGTCAATGAGGAAACAAGGCAATGAAAATCGATGGCTTTGCAGCGCGGTGCCTGTTGGCCTGTTGTGCTACCTGCCTGTTGTTTAATTCTCTATTAAAGCTGTAATGTGTGGGAGAGCATCATGTGCCTTATCCGCCCCATCTATTGATGACAGTCATACGTCTCATCACAATAAAACAATGCTCTCATTAAGACTGAGAGCCAGCTCAGTCTTTTACCGCTGCTTTTTACGGCGACTGTAAACCTAACGAGTGCTTTACGGCATTATTGTTTTTAAACAGACCCTGAAAAAAGGTAATGCTAAAGGTGAACTGAATATTTTATGGATGTAATTTTTTAGATGATGGGGTAAGAAAGCTCATTCTCACGCTAGGGCTGTCAAAAAGTGCTGATGAGTTGTGCTTTTAATGATTTTAACGACCTCTTAAAGCGATCAAGGACATGCAACGCTGCCTGATGAGGAACAGCGTTTAATCCACCCCCACCGTATACAGGGCTTAACAAACATTAACGCCCAACCTCTGTCCTCACCTGCCATGGCCTTGGGTCTGATGGTCATAAAACAGTGGGACTGATGACAGGGCTCAAATGGAGACATCACAAAGGCGATATGTGGCCGAAATAACCTTTAACCACTATTAATGCCCTTGTCATTAGAGCCTCTCAAATAAACCCACTATCAAATGCTATTTCCTAATCAACCTGATCTTCAAAGCGAGGATGGAAATTAAATATCAATTAAGGACAGGATTTATTGGCCAGCGGGTCTGTCTTGAAGACACAGAATTATTTATCAGTGTTTACTGTCAAATATGATAACTGCATTTATTAATTGGTCACTTACATCCACGATTTAGTGATTGATCAGTCTTATTTTCAAAAGGAATAAATTAGCTAACGCAAATATTAAATTCACATAAATAAACCACTAGCATCAGTGATCAAAAGCTGAATTCATAAGGAATGTATTAATTGCTATTAAGTTATTCATAACCATTTCAATTATAAAAAGGCAAATTAAAAGCAACCGATATTCATGCAAGGATGAGTCGAACAACAGCCAAAGACAGGCGAGCAGGTGAGCTGATGAATGGATGAGAAGAGAGATAAAGTGTAATAGCGCGCAGATAGGAGAGATAGAGGTTGGCCATCACACCACATTAAACCAGAAGCATTCACCCATTTAACAGCTGCTCACAGCTTTACACATTTGCTGTTTTCTTAGAGACCTAGTGCAAAGGCCGTCATTAATGGCTGTGGTTATCTTCATCGCTCTGTTCCTCATCATCCTCCTACAATAGCTTATCTGTGAGGATCAGAACAAGTATTTATGACATCATAAAAGTCCCATAAGACCTCCCCCTCTTCACCAGCATTTTACGCGCACACACACTTTCCATTTGTTGAGTTTACTTGAATTGTTTATGGAAACCACTTTACCTTGGCTCGTTCAAGTCGCAAGAGTTAATTTATTTTTGCCTTGTTTACTCGCAACACAAGGCCCATAGTATAAGATACACAACTAAATTAAGTTAAGCATCGAGTCGAGGCAATCATTTTTCATAAACTTTTGCAGCGCATGAGATTTTCCTGTACCACACATGAATTTTCCTCTCTTTCTCTCTTAGACACAACAACGAGCATGCTCAAGCTTACAAACACTGATCTCAAACCTTCTCTAATGCTAAATTTACAATCATGTTTCTTCTTGTGGCACTAGGGTGGAGTCGGCGTATACATGAAAAACATCACCTGATTCGCTTACCTTTTACACTATGATTATACTGACAGGTGTCTTAGATGGTCTGTGGTGCATTTGGATTATGACACAATATATGCATCCTCTCTCAAACACAGATTTTGCAGCTGGGAGTGAACTGTGACTGCTTAAAAAGATTTAGAGCCACACAAGCATCTCTGTCACGCTTGCATTAATTAAGGAATGATATAATGCTGTCGCTCTCGCCCTCCACCAAACTCAGCACTCACACTTCACTATGAAACAGTACGTTTACTCATACGTCCTTTCAAACCTGTATGGCTTTTTACAGCTTTTAATGTTTTTTATACAATAATGAGTCAGTGAGGTCCAAAACATCATGGGGCTAAATTTTTTGAAGACATTTTTCAAAACGAGTAAATTTTTTAAGAATTTGGAATCTCTTTAAAATATAAATAACAACACTGTTCAAAATCAAAATTTATAGTAAATGCATTTAAAATGTTGCAAATATTTTTTGTTCATACAAAAGATTCTGTACATTAAACTTTTTATTTATCCAAGAATCTTAAAAAAATATAAAGCACCAATATTAAGCAGCAAAAACGGTTTTCAACATTGATCATAGTATTTATAATAAAAATTATTATTATTAATAATATACAATGATAACAATGATAATACATTATTCCTAACTGATCAGCAAATGTGCATTTTAGAATGATTTATAAAGGATCATGTGGAGTAATGTTAGCTAAACATTCAGCTTTGCGATCACAAGAATATTTTATTTATATTATTTTACATTATTATATTTTATATAATATATTCATATAGAGATTTCTATATTCAATTATAAAAACATTTCACAAACATTTTTACTGTATTTTAAATCACATAAATACAGCCCTGGTGATCATAATAGACTTCTTTCAAAAATATGATTATAAATATATTAACTATCAATATGCCACATATGAAGCTTTTCCAAACATGATAAGCAAACGCGAGCGTTCGTGGGAATGTGTTTTCCCTGTGGGCAACCAGCGAATCGTGCCTGCTCTTTATGTGGTCAGAAAGATCCATTCTGTGTCTTGTGTCCTCCGTGAGCCCTGTTCTGTCCACTGTTTATGACCTCAGTTGGCCCAGAGAGCAGGCGCCTGTGTGGGGCCAGCGTGAACTCGGCGTGGTCACTATGGCCCACAGTGCCTGCCCTGCCCCTCTGAGACCAGACAATCAGGGGCCACTGGTCATTGTCACCAGGGCGTGTAGACCGCACAGGCCAGGGAGGCACATGCCTGAGGAAAAACAGCTCACCGCCATCATTTCTTCACAACTTCTCTATTTCTAGTCAAACAAAAGGTAATGATTTTTTGTCAGAGTTGCGTGAAATGGTCGACCTGCCCAATTACGTGTGGCCACTGATTTGATTTTTTTCACTGTGTTCTCTTCCTTTCTCCTCAACCCTGTTGTAATCATGGGGATTGTGTTGTTTACATGGAGGCAGAAGCCCTTGGATGAGCATTCGGGATGTTCGCTCAACTCTGTAATGGAGTGGAACTGGAAAAGCTAGGCTGGATTTTGAGAGGCTGGAGGTTTTTTTAGAGGAAGTGCATCATTACGGCGACTGCACACTCCCTGCGCCTAACCGCAGACTCCAGATCAGCTCTCTGTGCGACGTTTTCCTTCATGGTTGTAGTAACCAGGGTGACCAAACTGGCCTGGGGTCAGCATCACAGGTTGGGGTTTGCTTTAGTGTGGAGCATCCGTGGTTTTTGTGGCGTTCTGATTATGGTCGCAAAGTGTCACCTTCAATGCCTTTCCCACTTTCTCTCATGAGCCACACATGCAGACCGACCCAAACACACACACTGCTGAAACACTTTCACAACACATTTGTGTACTCATAAAAATGCGTTCCAAAAGGTTCCCCTATACTTAAGATAGCAATTACTGCTGCTATTTTACATGGATACAGAGTGTATTTTGATTAGTGTATAATTTGACGGGTTGCTGTTCTTGCGTGGCTGTGACAGGGCTGAGAGATAGCACAAAACAACTGGACCCACACTGGGTTTCTCTCATTGTAACTTTACTTAAATACAAACCCCTCTGAAGAAAATTGCATTTATCGAAACATGTGATTTCCTGTTCATCATCACACTGAAATAATACTAACAAATTCACATCATTCAAAAGCTTTTATCTGTAATATTTTATAATAGCACAATTTTGACCGATGAAGTAAGCAGAAACAAGCTTTTATCTTCCATTTTTAAGAAAGCAGCAGACACTCAAAGCAGGTGGTAGAGAGTAATTTCAGACTCAGTTTCACCTCTTTTCTTTCTCTGTATTAAACACACACACATATGCAGCTCCGTCAGTGGTGTGTGTCTGTCAAGACTGGTTTCCTGAGCGGTGCTCGGCACTGCTGATGGATCCTTCACAGCACAACACCTCACACTCTGCCAGTAAAAATAGCCACAGACTCATACACACAAACACACACAGACTGTAACCCACACAAATTTGCATGCACCTCTGCATCGTCATGTCCACGTTGGGTCAGTCTCCAAACCAGTGACAAATTTATAAACACTTTACTCAAACCCAAACTGCTTAAATATATACAGCGAAGAACAAAAAAAATAGATCACAGTCTTTTTTTTTCTTTCACAAATTATATGATCAACAAATGAGAATAAACCAAATGTAAAATTTACATAAAAATCATTTTACATATATATATGATTATAATAAAAAGTGATTTACTTAAACATTCAATTTGGCAACTATTTTATAATCCAGTTTAAACAAGTACATTTTAATCTATAAATTGGTGCATCTTACTTTTAAATACTCCACCAAGCAGTATTGGATTTTTTAATATTGTGTTTAGGACTCTTTAGGTAAGTCTCTAGCTCCCTCTAGAGGTTACAAACAAAATAAGCCACAAAACAGAGCACTGACTGATCCAGACCACATAACTTATACCTCTAAGTCTTGGATGTGAGGCTTTGATAAACCAAATGAGATCTCATCTGTTTGCTGTTTGTGCTGTTGTGTACTCAGTTTGCTAAGATTACAGCGCTCCCCATCCACCCACCAACGGCCCAATACAAACACACAATTCACTTCACACATATAATTACTATTGTCTTTCTTGGTTAAGATAAACTAGAGCCTTGAACTTGTAAACAGGCGAGCCTTCTCTGAAGTGTGCAGCACACAAATGAAAGACTTCCAACAGGGTGGCAAAGACGAGGATCAAAAGAAGACAGGATCTAGTGGTGATATTAATCACTTCAAGACATTCTGCTATACAAAGGTAATAGCAAAGTGCTGTTATACAAATATTTGAGTGTGTAGTCATACATAAGCAGAGAACATGGTGTAGCCGTGCATTCAAGAACAACAACAAAAAAAACAAAACAGGAGGTCCTCGTACAGAGCCTTGTGGAATCCCATGATGGCTTATGCAACAACAGAACATACAACACAGTAACCAAACTGTACACACATAAACACACTATTCGTGTTTTTATTATGACAGATCTCACCAGTGCCTGTTGCAGGTTTTTTTTTTTTCTTTCTTTTTTTGGGGTTTTGCGGTCCACTTCTTTTCTCCAATGTCAGTCTGATTCAAATCAAGAAAAACTTTATTAGCATGACGGCATTGCCAGCCTGGTGAGGTCACTCTAAATAGCTCCAAATAATGGTCAAAGGCAGAACAAACATAAGCTGCTCTCATTCAGCCTCTCACATAGACTTTTCATTAGAGGCCCGTGTCAGTTTTTTGGAGGAGCACTCTAAGGCTGAGAGGACAGTAAGGGTTAATACGTTTCCTAACTGAGAATCTGTAAGATCACCCAGTCTCATGACACAAGTAAATCACGTAATTCAACCTCCTTCTAATACCTCACTGCAGTCTACGTTCAGGCCTGGAAAATTCTGCCATGGTGCACAAAGGGTTAACTCAGAGCGCTTGATTAAGGCACATGGGATTGGGTAGCACAGAGTAGGTTAATGCAGTCTTTCTGAATGAGACACTGGTGTGAGCAGTGTGGCGTGCAGCGCTACACAAACATATGAACATGAACTGCTTCCTTATCTGCGTCTCTATCTGTGTGATCAGGGAAGGGGGAGAGAGAGGGATGGAACGAATGACACATCCATAGGCCTTTACCCCTCTAACACGGGGTTCTGTTACCAATGAGAGGAGGCACAGCAAAGCAGACTGAGTGGTAGCGAGTATGTGTGTGTGCGTCTGTTTAAAAGCATACAGTACATGAATACAGCAATACAAGTGCATTAAAAGGAATGTGAGTGAGTCTGTGCTTGTTTGTGATCTATGTATTCTCTCCCCAGTGGTGACATTTTCTTCATGTCTACCTTGATCGCAGTGCAACTGGGTCAAAGTGTGGGTAAAGTCTACAGTATATGACAAGAAAGGAATATTTCAGGTTTAATACAATTTAAGCTAGGTCGACAGCATATGAAGTATGATTAGTGCAAATTGAATACAAAATTGAAGGTTACAATGAAGAACTAACAATGAAAGTGAATGGGGGCAGTTGCTAGGATTTAGTTTAAGGATTTAAAATTAAAAATGTAAAGTTTTATATATATATATATAAAGCACTCACATTATTTTATTATGTTAAAATATGTTTAATTTTAAAACAAAGTTGTATAAATAATTTTTACAGTTGTTTTAGTGTTTGTGTTGTCAAAGCAAAGAAAGAAAGAAAGAAAAAATTAAAGAAAGAAAGAAAGCACAACGTTTCTTTAGCAAGTCTGTATATTAGAATGATTTCTGTAGGATCATGTGACACCGAATCCTAGAGTAATGGCTTCAGAAAATGTAGCTTTGAATGAAGTACTGCAAAACATTACTGTATTTTTAATGAAATATAATGCTCTCTTGGAGACACTGAAATCATGCAGACCCCAAACTTTAGAACAGCAGTGTAATTTTTACTATTATGCCACAAATGCTGTTGGTTAATTTTCAGTTACTGAACCCAAAAGATTCAGAAATTCCGTGGCCTTGTGTAAAACATAACGACTCACGAACTATCCTCAACTCAAATCAAAAAAGGATATAAGAACTTTAAAGATGACCACTGAATAAATGTAATCATTGTTAGAAGAGGAAGAACACAAAAAACAGACCATAAATACTTGGGGTAGATGAAGAGGACACAATATGGGGAAGGTAGAGACAAATAATATAAGAAAAGATTGGTAAAGGGAGAAAGATAGAGAGACAGAAAAAGAGAGAGAGGAAGAGACACATGTGTTATTTATTTCCCGGGTAAACAGAATTCAAGGCAGACATAATCAATAGGAAACTCCAGATTGTAAATAGGCAGCTCTAATAGCCTAAACACTGGGCGCTATGGTTACACAGGCACATCAGCAGCGGTTAACATCGGGAGAGACCAGCCGGGCAGCCTACCCTTATTTACCAATAAAGAGCTCTGATGATAAGATAAACATATAGGAGACAGAAGCGAGGGAGGAGAGGGAGGGGGCAAAGGAGAAAGGGCAGAGCTTTCATCCTCTATTTGGGGCTGCAGAAGGGAGCTAGGAGCGAGGAGGCCCGTGTCAGAAGCCATCAGGGTGATGGTGCGCGATGACCAAGCGACCCCACAAGCAGTGGCTCACATCTGGATACGTGCCGTGAACACACTCTGCTCGTAGGGCCCCCATTGGCTGCTGACTGGGCTGACTGGCTTTGCATTAAGACCAGAGCCCAGCGCTGTTGGTGGTCAACTGTTGTCAGGAATCTTCTAGGAAAGGTGTCTGTCTCAGCCAAACAACACACATGGAGATTAAATGGAAAATCTAAACAGATAAACAACATGATTTATAATCAAAACAGCCTGGACAGGGAATCCATCCACTATGCCATATTTTAGGTTAAATACATGTTGAGTGCTTTTCAACGGCTATGCATTTACAATTGGAGCCTATGTAGATTTTCTTTTATTGGTTGATTTCATGCATCATTCCTTCTATGCAGAACCTTCAAACTTGTAAACAATGAAAAGACATGTTGTAATTCATAATTTAAAGTATTCATAATTTAAATTGGACATTTTTATCTATTAATTATGAGCTGATTATTTAGAAAACAGGACATAACTATTAATAGTAAGTAAAGGGTTCAAATTACATTTTTTTATTATTATTTTATTCAATTAAATGTATTTATTTTACAACATGTAATGTTTTAGAGTGAGTTAAACTGGTTAATAGCACATAACCATAATTCATCAAATTATGCTGGATAGATAGATAGATAGATAGATAGATTTTTTAAACCAAATTATGCCAATTTATTGCAATTTTTTTATTACTTTTTAAATTGTATTCAATATTACATTTCAAAAATGAATACAAAAATATTCTGCACAGGAGAAAAGGAACCACATACATACTTTTTTCAAAGCTGAAAATAATTTTGTGTCAATCCACACTGTATTTAAACCCAGCTATTCCTTTTAAGGGACAAGAATGAGTAAATTAATGGATTCCGACTGAAAGATGAGAAAACACTAGATGTTGCGAGCAGGTCAAAGGGACACTGACTGGGTCTGGCCCAGTCATTTGTACAGACTGTTGACTGCAACCATTAATTGCTGGTGTTGTGTTTGTTCAACCCGCCACTTATTTTGCCCTTCGTGCTGTGGAATGCAGGGCCGTGCTGCAGTGAAAGAGAGGGAGAATGCAGCCACGTCTGAGGGGATGAAGATGGAGAGAGGAACGGTGGTGGAGAGGTAATGACAGGGCCATGAAAAGCCAGTGTTTAGCAGGCTAACCACACGAGGCAGTGCTCCTTAACACCAGACACTCCGTCTGCTCACAACCCAAACCAGTCGGTTCGAGGTTACACTCGCACCTGAGTGTGTATGTTTGTTTGTGTTCCGACAACAAGCTGCTTTCAAAACGAATGCGATTTTCTGAGCTCTTAGTTATGTTTTATTTACAAATGGAGGATTATTTTACATGCACTAAGAACCATAATTTTATTCTGGAATATTCAATAAGTAATATTAACTAAGTAGGACACTTCAGGACTTCATTTGTTCTTCCTTTAATATAATTTCTATCTAAGAGGAACAGTCGAGGAAAACAGTTCTTTCCTATGCGAGTCCTCAGAAATGATTTACAGACTATTTGTAATGAATATGCAGAGAGCAAAACAGCTGAGAAGTGTGCGGCTTTCCAGTTTTTAAGCACTCGTTTGTCCTCCCATTTTTGAAATCACTTTCATTTTACCTTAAGAACACATAAGCGAGCCTCTTTCCATATTTTTCTCTCTCTCTCAGTCTTTGGAAGGTGTAATGGAGACATGGAGCTAAAAGCTCCAGTAGGAGAGTGATCTACTAAACAATTCAACACAGTGCGGTCGCAGCAGGAGGCCTCTGTCATTCACTCTGCTGTGCCTGTGTCTGTGTTCAGCCGCGTATGTGTTGTACGGTTTCATATGCCTCTGTACACCTCAATAAATAGGCCTTTGAAAAGTAATAACGTAATAATAAAAAGTAATAATAATCAGCAAATTACTATTTATATAAATATAGCCTACAGAATTAAACTAAAACACTATTCCTGACCCAGTGTTGCATTCTGCCACACTAAAAAATTACAAAACTTTACATTAATAGCAACTGCAGTTTTGTGAAGGACTATATGTAGAAATATTTACATCACTATGGCTATGTTCAGTATAGCATACTAGTAAACCAGTGTTATATCTGCAGTTTGCAGTATGAACAGTGTGCAACAATTTTCTGTATGCACAGAATAGCTGAACATGTGTGGTATACAATGGAGAATGCTTAAATTATTGTATGCCACAATGCCAAGCATATGATTTGGCCATTCAGTTTCCTTAAGATAAATATGATTTTTTACATTATAAATTTAGATTCATTTTTTATAAATATCATTTAAATTACACATTTAGAAGTTATAGATAATCATTTACATTTTAAATAATTATACATTTATAAACAATCTCTTTGTGACCCCCTAAATCAGTCTGTCAAAAGTTAACCTTTATTTACACAAATATGGATTTTAAAAAATAATGCAAAATGGTCTAAATTATGTCAAAAATATCTGTCTGCATCGTAGAAACATGTCAATGTGCTTTTACCTACAAACAGAACTGCGGTTCTATTGCATTGTACGGAGAAATGCCATAGCAATGTAGTAACCCCTGCCAATTAGCCAAACCTCTCCATTGCGTCTCTCAAAACGTCCTGTGTTTAGAATGAAAAGCGCTGGCTGGCCCCTCTCCCACTTATTCGCTGACTGCTCCGATACAACATCATGTACACATAAACATTCATATTTCCTCCCGAACACATACACACACATAAACACAGTATGGCAGTTATATTTGGGTGCTTCACATTGTCCAGACGGCACACTGTCAGAGAGTGAAATGAATGGCTGTTTATATTAGAGCCTTGGTTTAATGAATTAACCAGCTGCCTGGCCGTGTCAAACCAGGGGCTCATACAGAACAGACACCCTGCGCCGAGCCCCTTTACCTCTCCTTGCTCTCCCTACAGACAGTAGCGCACCGTGATTGCGTCCTCGGGGACTGGCGAAAACAAGATGCCCCTTCGAGGATTTGCGTTCATTTAGAAGGCATCTGGCAAAGTGTCGCCCCACTCTTAACCCTGTCACTACATCAGTTTTCTGACTCTCCCTCTCACTGTTTGCCTGTGCTTGTGCCTCCATTTTTCAGAAATTGGCACATTTAAACAAATGTACACAAGCAGTGGGAGTCCCAAGACTGGCTCTGTTATTTGCACAAATTTGAAGGTGTTCTCCATTGTCCACCCTCTTCCTCTCTCCTCTCTTAGTGGACTTTGCACACAAATGCGATCTCTACCCCTTCCGTCACTAACTCACTTGTCTTCCCTCCATAAAAATCCATGATAAATATCCCTGGTTGGGGTGTGTGTGCACAGTGGATGTTGTGGTTATGACAGACGGCCATGGGGAGCAGAATTTCACCCATTGCCTGAAGACAGACAGGAGCAAACAGATGGAGAGAGAACGGAAGGGACTCACTGGAATGGAGAGATGTTTCAGAGAAGAGAGTGTGAAGTTTTTATTTTTTAAGCAGTTGCATAAACTTTGGAAATCATTTAGGTCACTCTTTAGATTTCTCTGAAGAAAATGTGAGTGGCGTGTTGTGAATATTCAAAAACTCACCGCCATGATGCTAGACTACTGTAGGTTGATACGGCTTTGCTAGGTGCTTGTTAGTTCATCCAAGTCAAAAAAATCCCACTGTCTGCTATTCTCATCTCTCTATATGGCTCGAATTACTCCTGTAATTCAAGCAGGCAAAAATCACCTCTCCTCAATAAGCCACGCAAATTGTACTAAGCGAGTTTTTTCTGGCAAGAACATATACAAATAAGTTTTATTTGAAAAAAAATATTACATTTAAAGTGCTCAGGATCTGTAGAATTCAAACATTATAGTGAAGCGTCCATGTTTTTTTTTTTTCTAGCATCAACACACTTGTGTACTAAATGCATCTCCAGCATTTACGCTCTCCAGCGTCTCGAGCATTTATCTAAATGACCGATAATAGCCAGTTACTACATTTAAATCCCTCTGTTCAGTCTCCTTTGTTTTCCTGTTCAGTTTCTCTCTATATTCCTGCCCTTTCTTTCCGCCTCTGCAGACTCCTGCAGGGCCTGGTTTCCTCAGTCCTGTTGGGCTTTGTGTGGTCCAGGCTAGCATGTGTGTGTGTTTGGGAGGGGGCTGAGATTGCTGTAATTACCCAGTCATACCTGTTCATTAAGCGCACAGTTGGACCCTCGCTCATAAGCATTTAGAAACCAATTGAAGCAACGCGGGCCATTAACAACTCCTGCACTATAAGAGACAGAGAGCGGGGAAGAAAGAACGAAGAGGAGTCACCATAATGATGAAAGATAAATGGCAGAAAGACATTGTGTGCTAATCACACAGGCCTCTTCTTTATCCCAGCAAGCGATGCCGAGATGCAAAAGAGGGAAAAAAAAGATGGTACTACACAGAGGAAAGGATAAGGAACAGTATAGGGAAAAAGAGAGTTAAGAAACAAGACCAGAACAATTGAAGAGAAGAGAAGAGAAGAGAAGAGAAGAAAAGAGAAGAGAAGAGAAGAGTCAGAAACTAACAAGAGAGTAACTGAGACTCATGAGAAGTACCAGAAGTGAAGGGCCAGAACAGAAGAAAAGGCAAATGACTTTGACAGAAGGATAATGAATCATGAGGATGAAAGCTGAAGTGTGTGAATGAGAGTGATTATGATACAATGGCTCTCTGTGTGGCGTCTGATTGCACAGGTATCCTCTCATCAGTGGGGGGTGGTGCTCAGTCCACAGGGCTTACTCTCACACATACAGTATGATACTGAGAGACAATTACACATACCAAACAACTCAACTCTGCCTTACGCTTAAACAATAGGCAATGATTTCAGATCATCAGGCATCTTCTCTCTCCTTCAAAAGCTGAAGGAGGAAATGCAGCTCTTTAAGTCTGACTGCTGTTATAGAGGTCAAAGTTTGACCCATCAGTCAGCTCTTAACTTCACATAGAAGCCTGCTAGAAGCCTGGGTTCAGACTAAATTATATAAAGCTATATATTACATAATTTATTATATTTTTATAATAATACATAAATAATGTTTTGTTTGAAATATAATTTTTTTAGCAGTGTAATTTAATTAAAACATAAATATTAAAGGGGTAACATTCTGTCATTATTTACTCACTCTCATGTTGTTCCACACATTTTTCTGTGAATCACAAAATAAGAAATTATGAATCTTTCAGACTTAAAAAAGAACATAAAAGCTCCAATTAGCCATGTGAATTGTAAGCATTTTGCAAGTTTTCTGAACACATACCGTACAATAACTGTCCACTATTAATAATAGAAATGGATCCAGATGTCGGCCTTCACTTATCCAAGGCATAGCAATGTCTCTTGACCTTTTCAATGTCTTTTCAATGATTTCAATTACCTTTTCAATAGAAAGTTTTGTTCATCATTTGGTTGCTAAGTTCAACTCACTGGTTCAATCCAGTCGCAAGGTAAAGATGATCAATATAACTTATAGCATCAGTTATTTAGTTATCATTATCATTTCCCAACATCCACTCCTGAAATAGATTTTAATTGCCCTTTTCTAGCTTTATGAGCACATCTCTCTTAGTTATATTTGATTTATATCAATTCAATTAAAAAGCGTCTAAATTTAAATAGAACAAAGAATAAATATAGGCTAATGCTTGATGATAGATAACATAATTCATATTTTGCATTTTCATCCTGGTCCCAGGTTAATTTCTGAGATTCTGTCACACGATAGATCATTCATATTTCCATGTGCAATTCTGCCAAACCCAGATCACAACGTGTTTAATGTTACTCATGGTAAAGTCCTGGACAAGTCCAAACCAAAGTGAAGTCAAGAGTGCATTTTTACATTCAACACAGTCATAATTGACACAACTTAAAGCATACTGAAAGGACAGTGAATCAGATTTATATGGTGTAAAGCTAGGCAGCTAATAATGTGCTGTAGCTCAGAGAGGAAGTGCAACATGCTGGAAAGAAACTTTACATGACAAACTTTTCAATCACGCCTCATCAGTCCTCCTGTGCTATCTTTAATACAGCTCAGATAATGGCGTTGGTAATTGGTCACAGCGCGCTAGATTGGGAGGAAACATGCCGCGCTATTGTGCCCGTCCCTTTTGTTGTGGTTAAAAAGAGGGAAAAAATAAGATGCAATTTAGACACTTTTAAGAGGTGATCATTTCTCGCTCTTTTTTTCCTCTTCTCCGCCAAAATCATAGTGAAATTGCTGCCTCAGGAAGACTGTAATTAAACTCAAAGTGGCTCTCCTCTGAGGCGCACGCCAGGCTAAAATTAACAGGGCCCTATTAGCGTTGGGAAGCACAGCGTCATCGTTGGTGAGCGCCTTTGGCAAAAGAAACGTCCCGGCGATGTGACTTGCTGTGAGAATCCTGACAAAAACACGACAAGCTCCAGCTGCTAATGGCTAGCTGTTTTAACGCTAGCTGTGTCAAGGATTTGATTGCTCTCTCCGCTGTTAAGTAAAAGTCACGCCAAAGAAATTAAGTGGTAGGCTACTTAAACTTTTCTTCGAGGTCTAAATTAACTGTGCGGCTTAAGATATTGTACATCAATACAAACACATCTATAGTTATCAAACATTATAAAGCACAAATAAACTTCTCTGAAGATTTATGGTAAACATCTAAAATAGAGGTGTCTTAAAAGTATTTCAAAAGTGAAAAATGTCTTCGTAGCTGCACTCTGACTCTCATGGCCTCAGGCGGGATCGGAGGGCAGACCTGCGCATGCTCTTGACACAAACCAAAAGCAGGCAGATGTTCGCTGCATTAGAGGCTGTCAGCCTGTCATTTCACCTGTCCGCTTGGCACAATGTCACATCTTCTTACATCTGTTCCTGTGGGGCACGTGTCTATAAAACCCAGAGCCGTGTGTAATGGGCAGAGACTCCACAGCCATGCTTTGGTTCACAATCAGAGCACTTACTGGAGGGTTTGATTTTATTTTATTTTTTTTTTTTTTTTGTGACAACTTGAACTGAATGAATTGTGACAAAGACACATATATAAATAAAAACACCACTGGATAAACTTAAGGCAAATAGACAAGGGATAGCCCTTAAGACAATAATACAATTTAGAAAAATAAACAATAATATTACAATTAATAAAAGATGTTTATTAATAGAACTGATTCATAATTTTGAATTTGTTTTCTGCTTTTTCAAAAGGGTAACCTGCCAGAGAGTGGTGTGGATATTCATTCCTCACTGTAATTCTATGTCACTGTCTCCACCAAGAGGTAATTTTGCTAACAACAGGATACAGTTGTTTCACTGTTGATAGTAGCCAACCTATATGAAAAAAAATATATTAATGATGATAATAATAATTCCTTACATTTATATAGCACATTTCTGGACACTCAAAGCACTTTACATTGTGAGGGTGATGGTCTCCTCATCCACCACCAGTGTGCAGCATCCACCTGGATGATGTGCTTGCACCAGAGCGGAGAGGAGATAGAGGGATGAAACCAATCAGCAGATATGGGGATGGTTAGAAGGCCATGATGTTTAGAGGCCAACGGGTGAATTTGGCATTCCAGACATCCTAGGATTTTTAATGACCACAGAGAGACAGGACCTCAGTTTAACGTCTCATCCGACGACTGTACTCTGTCAGTATAATGTCCCTGTCACTATGCTGGGGCATAGGACTCACATAGACCACAGAGTGAGCACCCCCTGCTGGTCTCTCTAACACCTCTTCCAGCAGAAACCTAGCCTTCCCGGGAGGTCTCCCATCCAGGTACTGACCAGGCTCAACCCTTCTTAGTTCCAGTGGGCAATCAGTCTTGGGCTGCAGGGTGATATGGCTGCATTTTAAAAATTGAGTGAAGTGCTTGCATATAATAATAATAAATACTTTAAATTCTTGATTAGCTGTTACATGATACACATAAGAACAATGTGAAAATATAATTACAATAGGCTTGACAGGTATTAGATAACTTATGTAGTAGCAACAGGCTTGCAATGATCCTCTGATTTTAAAGACTGGAAACAGCTCCACCTGCTGGTTACTTGGAATATTTTCCCATGGTCATTATTGATAGCTACCGTTTCCCCACAAAATAATGTTAAGCAGACTGGATAAGCCTATTATTAACAAAAATACCCAAACACAAGCCATTAAATGGCTAAAGAGCTCCAGCAGTATCGATAAGACACAACATTTACGGTTAACAGAAGAGACAGCAGTCAGTAAAAGATAGCTTTATTTAGTCTGGGGCACATCTGTGTTACATCAATTTGTTAATGTTATAAAATACAAACCATCATTTTAAAATAAAAGCAACGTAGCTTTGAAGTTTACTTTGTTTAACGCACACTTGTCACCTTTAATAAATACTCTCCATTTATACAAGGACAACAACTGCTAACAAGAATGCAACAAAACAATATATTTCATTTTTAAAAGGCAAAGGAAAGGCAGACACAACAAACGCACAGTAACCACACAAGGGAGAAAAAAAGCAGAAATGACAAATTAGGACAGCTGGATTAATGCTCCTCATTAAACTAGTCATTATGTTTAACAACAAACAGCAGAGTAATATTGCACTGTCTGAGATGTTGACCACTACCTAATACTGCAGGAATCAATAGACCGGTCCAAATAGATTGCTCTGTTTAGTTTAAAGTGCACCTCAATGGGGTTCATTTTGCTCGTCGCCGACCCTTACGGACAGTGACACATTGTATTTGAATCCGATTTCTAATAAGAGTAATTTTACCCATTTAAAGTGAGACAACTCACTTCACATGTCTGACTGGTCTCAAGAGCCATCTCAACTGGAACGGAAAGCTAATACTGTGAACGGGTATTCATTATTTAGATTTTGGCCCCTATACAGGTACACAGATCCTCTGGGTTACAGGTCCAGGGGCCGAAGGAACAAGGGTTACGTGTTACAAACACAAGGATGCATTATAGAGGGGACAAATAAAGATATAATATCTACAATTTTCTTATATAATTCACAAAAACGCATGTTCACTCTTTAGCAAACAATGTGTTTTTAAGGAACACTTTAGGAATCAGTACACATTCAGTTCAGATGTGAATAAGCACAAAAATTCACAGAACAGGCATGAATCGCTCACACTTCAGTCAAAAACAGAGAATAGGAAAAGAACAATGGCACAGGCAAAGTAAGAGAAAAGTAAAAACATAAAAAAGTACTAAAGAACAGTACAAAGTAGAGTAAAAGTGTTAAAAAGGAGAGTAAAAGACACAAAATGGGACATTTGCTTGTGGAAATGTAATGTCTTTTCTAATCCCATTCATTATCAATTTCTACATATTCACTGTTGTGAATAAGCTCATTTGGTCTTATAAAATAAAATGTCTGACATCAACCAACAGTAAGGGTTTCGTTTAAAAACAACTACCCAAATCGATCAGGCATCAGACTGGTCACATTCAGAACATGTACCACTAAAACATCTCCCACACATTTACATTAGCACCCTTGCACACGTATACGTTCACATACAAACACAACGTACCAACACTTCTACTTGTCTACCATAAGAAAAATAATATATATTTATATAGTTTTCCGATCTCACATAGCCTATCTAATTTCTGTGACTCTGTTAACATGAAAAAAAAGGTGCAAACTTCAAAAACTAGTCTATTGTAAGTGTCTTTGATGGCAGTAGACAAAATACTGCCAATGTTTTCCTTGTCTATCACAACACTGTCAAGTGTTACACAATTAAGGTTGTAAAACAGGTTATACTTTAGATTTTTATCTACTTTAGTCCTCTCAGTGCTTAAAGCTGTTTATAATAGTTAGTTATTTTTTTAATCAAAACAACTGGCAGCAATTCTTGCCATGTTTAGTAGCATTTCTGTCTTTGTTATGACAAAACTAAGTGACTATGAGCGGACTCAGTGGAAGCCTTCATCCAATCAAGCCAAGGAATTTGTGTTAAAAATAAAGTTACTTCTCACCCAAACTGTAGTTTGTTATTTTGTAACATTGTTTCAACCCCAGGTGCTCAACTCCGTACACATTACATGGATGTGTGGTGTTATCGGTACTTGTCCCAATGAGTAACCGGCTCAGTTAACACAATTAGGGAGCACTGAGCAGTATTTTAACAAAGCCTTCTTGAGTTCATTCTGCATTGTTAATGAGCTGAAGACGATCCATGTCACTGGAAGATGAGGATATGGTTGCCTTCAACGGAGAGGTACAAGTTATATCCCATACACTTTGGACAGAACAGGGCTTAAGGGCAGAAACTCTGCTGTCCTGCTGGTGGGCATCACCTGCCAGTCAATCTGAGTGAAAGCACAGATGGAGATACAGCCCTGAAGGTGATGAAGACTAATGTCAGACTTTCTAAAAGCATTTCTGAGATGTGCTAACCTGAGTAAACAAACCTCACGCTTTGGTGGTGTGGTCATGAACTAAGGGAAAGACTAATGAGTCTTCTGTGTTCAACATTAGTTTTAGTTTTAAATCTACACATTTTTTTTTTCTGCTCGAAAGAGCTAGTCTGTGAACTGCAAGGAGTTCAACACTAAAGTTCTCTTAAATATTGCAGGAACGTTTTTTCATTCCAGCAAAATCAACATTGTTGACATCAGTCATTTTATATCACTTAGGATTTAGGATATCACTTTGATTCCTTTAACGTCCTTCATTCAGTATGTCTTGATAAGAACGTTTCTTATTTTGTCCTCAAATAACATCTGCTCAATGCTGAACTAGAACAAGCACCCACTTCAATAAAGGACAAATGTCGTCCTGACTGTCCACCTGAGACACCTATACCTCTGTCTTTCTGTCTGTTCATCATTCAAACATTCATTCACCTATGAATAAATGCTCTCTCAGTGCCTATGCGTGTCCCTGGGGCTCAGATGCGACCATTGCCATGGCTGCTGCCACGTCTGGAGGACAGGCCATGAGGGGTGTAGTGACCGTCAGAGGTTAAGATCAGGCCGGACGCCTCACAGGCCAAAGCCAGCTGCCTCAATGTATCCAAAGCATCTAGCTTAGCACTGCGCAGGAGGTCACACTGACCCTATTAAGAGAAAGAAATGAATTACATGAAACGGATTGGTTATAAAGTTAGCTCTGGTGCATATAGGCTCACAATCTATGCATTAGGAGTGGGATTTTTAGGAGCGGTGACTTTTCCTGCAAGTTACATATTTACACCAGTATGTGGTGATAAGTGACTGTATTTTCAGTGAATCATTGCACTGAATCATGCATTCAAACTAATTTGTTCAAATCACTGATTCATTATTGATACTTTCCGTGACAGTTACTGAATCATTCACTATGTCAATTATGTTATATTTTTCTGTGAACAACTCTTCTATTTATACCATTTTTTTCCCTCATAATTTTTTTAAATCAAAATCTTATGACTCAAATCCCTGCCATACTTTTATTCTTTTTTTACATTCTGTTATACTTAATACTTATACGAATGTACTTAATTGCAAAGTATTTCATATAGACGTCACAGCAGCAAAAAATGAGCCTGTTGTGAAGTGACACTAAATACTAAATGATTTTAAAACAAAAACATTTTATTAGTGGACCTCAGTGGGAAAAACAAATGAATTAAAAACGTATGTCCTCTTTTAAGGACACAGAAGATTTATTGACTAAAGCTCTAAAAATATGACTGTTAATAATAGGCAAACAACAAGATTTTGAAGAGACTTGGTTTTTCATAGCTTTTATGGAAATGTCTCTTGTTTATAGTCCCAAGTGTAAGGTAAATGCTGTTGCATAATCTTTTAACCCATAAACATGAAATGGAACTGAAACATGAATTTCCAGTCGACTAAAAGCTACTAGGACCTGCTCATTTCAAATGTCCACCACACACATGCTGTATTTATAAGGTCAAACAACTTGCAAGATAGAATTTCCAAACAACAGAAGACTTTCTCCGTCCCATCTAAGAGCAGAGTGAAAACATTATCCAAAAATTCAAGGCTATTTGAAGGAGGGAAAGAGAAGCTCACGCTATTTACCTTCAGCACAGTGATGTTCCAAGTGAAACTTTCCACTGCTTTACTTTGTTTACGGCCTTTTAGATTTTCCTTTTCTCCCAACCTGGGCAAGTCTTCATGAAACACCATTCCTAAGAGGACATATCACAGAAAACAAACACATACATAACATGCATCATTTTGTCTTTTTTTTTTCTCTGGCTTGAGATTTTCAAAATGCCATTTATGGTGCAAACATGCTTCTGCAGGAACTGAGCTGCCAAATAATGGATGATATGTACTCATTCATCCTCTGGTTAGATAATATTGTGCTTCTCGTGATGAATCTTGGCATGGCCTCGGTAAGCTGCCCTTTCATTCCTAATCTGCTGTGTTGTCTGTACTCGCTTGCTCTCATTTCATCAATATACCCTCATAAGGACATAAGAACACAGTATTTTAACCTAAGTGCCTTGGATGTGTGTAATTAGGGGTAAAACTATTTGTGTGAGAGATAATGAGGCTAGAAACAGACAGTGAGGATATTCTAGTACTTGTAGAAAGCAGTTAATTGATCTTGTCATATCCATTTCTTAAGATTTTACAGTAGTAACTGTATAACTGCAGTATTTTGGTAGTTATGGTAAACTGTAATTTGTTGTAATTTAAAGTAGTTGTACTTCAACTGTCAAGCTACTCTTTTGAAAAAGTATTTACTGTAGCTGTATTACAAGCTACTAAAAAATAGTAACAAAATACAATTTTCAAATAAAAGTTTTTTATGCATTCTTAGTATTACTATTATTATATTTCAATATAATTGTAATTTATTAATAGTTAATTGATAATTTTTTAGCATAAAAACACTGAGGGGTTTTTAATGAATGCCAATTAGGGTGACAGATCATACAGTACTTAAACAGATTACGTACTTCAAAACACCCAAATTTTAAAAACTGGGTCGCAAACAGAGAGCACTATTTTCGACATTAAATATAAAAAGGAGGACAGAAAGCTCCATGCAGGGACTGTGAATGATTTATTTAAATGGTGAATCGTTTATTTACATGACACCACCAGAATGAAAAGAGTCACAAAAAAGAATCAGACTTTCCAAAGCTACATTCTTTGAATATTGCGTCGACTAACTTTGTTATAAAGCTGTGCGTCCAATAAAACTTCACATAACAGTGGTGTTGCGGTTTGTCATGCTACAAAAAAAAGGGCGCTTTGGATAAAAGTTTGTAGCTTGTTACTGGAAAGGCTACAAAAACAGAGGCACTACTTGTGGGATGAAAAGTGTGTGAAATTTCAAGAGACCCCCAGTGGTGGGGGACCCACTGCAATTTTGCCAAAATTATTGCCAATATTGCCACACTATTAGAAAATGTAATCAAGAGCATCACTAGCATAAGTACCTCATCATCACTGGATACTGTGTAGACTTACATCATTTCGAAACAACTCTGAGAAGGTATTTTCAGCACCTTTCAGGAGAAAAGGCAATGTTTCAAAGTGTTGACAGGGGACTGTGTGTGTTGTGGATAACGGGATCTACTTTGAATGCAAATTTGAAAAGTCTGTGAATTGTTTCTCAAGATTTTCACATATCCTCTGGGGCCTGACTGAAACATCATTCGGAGGAAAGAAAATACAAATTCATCCCCACTCATCTTCTCCCCCACACCTCTACTCACCTTCCTTCTGAACTTGTGCAATTTTCTCATGCACTCCATCTGCATTTTCTATCAGCTGTTTGTTGGCAGAGATCATCTGAAGAAATATGCAGATAGGAACTTATGTTATGATCTGCTCATATATTGAAATAAGAAGGAAATTACTATTTTCATTCAGCAAAGACACACTGCATTGAACAAAAACGACAGTATAGACATTTACAGTCTTAAATGATTTCTATTTTAAATACATGCCATTCTTTTAAATATTGCTCAAAAGAACCAGAGGGAAAAAAGCATGAGCAGCACAACTGTTTTCAACGTTGATAATAATAATAAATGTTTCTTGAGCACCAAATCAACATATTATAATGATTTCTGAAGGCTGCATAGAATTCAGCTTTATCATTACAGAAATAACTTACAATTTCAAATATATTAAAGTGAGCTGTTATTTTAAAAGGTAATGATACTTTGTAATATTTCGTTTTTTACTGCATTAAAACATAAATGCAGCCGTGGTGTGTATAAGAGACTACTTTCAAAAACATGAAAACAGTTAATCAATCTCAAAACTGTTCAACGGTATTGCACACATAGACACATTTTATGAATATGGCTAAAAATGTGAACCCAAAGGACTAATTTCCTCAAAAGGCAACCTTACTGATCTCACATGTCTCCCAAAAGACAGAGAAACTACTCCTTTTGCATTAAATCCAAGCTAAATTTTACATTATTCTTTCATTCATTAATTGTATAGGTCTATACTCACTTCTCACATGGCATAAAATACTCATTAGACATCCAAGAACTCTATTATGAACTATGAAAAAGATCTTTAAGCAATAAAATTCTGGGAAGACCCTTGCTGCCCTCTCTCACAGTGTAGATATTTATAAAATGCAGTCCTGCCAGTCAGTGCTGTCTAACTCTCCGGGTCTAAAACACACAACAGGACCTAGAGCTAACTCACAGAGAGAGACAGAGAATGAGGGAACCTACAAAAGGGGAGGAGGAGGATGGTGACTAAAGCCTGAAATGTCTTACTCACTCCGATGTGCCTGTTCTTACTCCCACACACATAGCCTACATGTGGGATGGCTAAAAAGACAAATGCCATTATACTGGCAGGTAATGCAGAGTTAATGCAGCTTAAATTCACAGCAGAGAAACGCCATGTGAGTTTGAGACCAATGGTCTAGCCTAACATTTAGGATAAGGTTTTATTAGTGATGGCTGGAAAATTTAGCTTAAGTTGGCCTATTAAAGTCAATGAAACAGAACCACCAAGAGCACAACAGAAAAACAAATGTTAATGATGCATGACATTAAAATAGCCTACATAAATGAGCATCTCTTACCGTGTCATAACCATTTAGCAGTTTACGAGTGGCATCATTCAAGTTGCCCACAGGTTCCAGGCATGGGTAACCTTCCTTCAGAGTGAGTGTAGCACTTGGGTGTCCATCTGGACTCTGCAGCCTTGTGGCTAAGCTCTGGATGCACTGCTTCAGTGTGGCCATCGGGGGGAGCCCACACTGCTCTTTAAAAGCCACTGTGGCGCTCTTCAGAAAGAGAAAGTGTGAACACACAGGCACACACTTGGTTAACACAAATATTTTCAATAACCCCAAGAGACAGAGATAAAAGTCTGTAACATGACAATATGATAAGCACAAAAAATGTCATGTTAATAAACAAAAGAAACATAATGTGCATATTTCCAATTTTGGGCTTGGGTAGCATGCTTTTGAGATGCCTCGTGCTCACTGTATTTATTTTATAAAAAACAAACAAACAAACAAACAAAAACAGTAAAACGAATAGTATTAAAATAATAATTGTTGACTATTTAAAAATATAACTTATTCCCGTGAAAAAAAAAGTAAAAAAATTTATAAACGAACCCCAAACCTTTAAATAGCGTAGTACAGAGTACTCTAAAAGTATACAATCACAACTGCAAGATCTCATAAAAAAAAAAAAAACAAGAGCTAAGAGTCTAAAAACCTAAAAAATGGTGACATTTATCTTGTTTGACACCGACTGTATTATGTAAAGTTACTCTCACGAGGCAGAGGCAAAACAATGACTTCTTTTCTTTATACAGACAGATAAACCTGTACAGTTTAACAGCTTTCTGTGTCTGCATGACTGTCAAAGGCCTCTGCTAATCACATTTCAGCTTTTTATCACACATTTCCCTTCATTACATTGTGGCAGATAGAGAGCCTGTTTCTATTTTCCACCTGACAGAATCACACACCCACAACCGTGATTAACAAAGCCATTTGGAGATGTACGTGTGTGTTAAGGGGGCTTCATGTGGGTGATTAGTCTGTATATCGGTGTTTATTTGTATGAAAAAGAAGTCCATAGGGTGTGCTGGGAATAAAGTGGACATTGTTGTGGCTCAGATATATTATACAGCAAAATGCAATAAAAATAAAAGAAAATGGGACCGGTGTGTACAGTGACCCCATTTTCGGACGATGAAAAGGTATGAATGTCATTGCATTAGATTTAAAAAAAATAAAAAATAATCAAACCAAGTGGCTTTTAATTCAAAGAAATACAAGTATGCCTTTGGGCTAAACATGTCTGTTACCTGTGGTGTGTGAAGTAACAGATTCAAAATTCTACTAAACAGGACAAATTGATCAGACTGTTAACAGTAATTGCAAAGATAAGACTAAAATCAATGTTTCAAAAAGCTTCGGGGGCTGCTGTCTGGTTGTGTGTTTATCTCTGAGATCAGCAGGTTTTGAGAACACAGTAATTATGGATGTGGAGTAACTCCTCTTCCTCAACACACTGCGGTGGCAACTGATCCTGGCCCTGTCACCTGACCACACAGATACTCTACCCTCCATCCCTCCTTCCCTTACTGTCACCCATGAATCATACCTTGACTTCACAGAGTCTAGGTCAGCAGAACTGCTGCACTTTTGTTTGGTTTAATTTCTAGGGCTTGCTTGGAAAATTATTGAGGTGCTAGAAATGGTTGTGTTTACATCAGTCAATTTAAACTCGAGAAATTGCAAGTGAACTGAGGTTTGCTTTTACAATGGATGGCCATACTCCAGTGAGGAGGTGTCTGGTCTTTACTTGTTCAGACTTGCAATTTCATGTCAGCTGATTGTCTGTCAGTGACTCTGTATTAAAGCATCAATATCTTCAGGTGAGTGGATTTAGGATGTCAAGCTATTACTTGTGTACACTGCAAGCAAACGTTTAATGAAAAGAAAACAAATATATTCCTCCACTTAAGGTCTCACTATAATATGTTTTCAGTGTCTAACATGGCCATGTTATTAATGAGCGACACATATTTACAAACAGCACCAATTATCTGCACAAAACAGCACTAATAGCACTGACAAAGTGCTACTTATTGTTTTTTTTTCCACTATTTTCAAACCATTACATTTAGACAGCTCTGACTGGGAGAGGCAGCTTTCAATCTGGATGGACCACTGCTACCCCGACACTAATGTGGCCTCATTCACATCTACATTATAGAATATAATACAAAGAATATAAAATATTTAAAAATACAATAAAATATTGAATTATAAAATGTTTAGAAATTATTCCATGATTAAATGATTTAAATGTGTATTTATCATTTATTTAGCCTTTAGATTATAGGTTCTATGAAGTGCAATGGCAAAACTTATCAGGATGCATGTCCCCAACAAAGACCCAAGCATAAAGTGAAAAACTTTAGTCAAGGTAGAGTCATAAAAACAAGGCTGAGATGGATATACAAGTACAGTGTGTAGAAAATGGGCTGTACTGTTATCAAACAACAAAATCAATCGTTCAGTTTCTAAATAACTTAAAACAGAATAATAACTTCCTAACAGTTTTGAACAGTTTTATACACAGTGGGTGATTTTGCAAAGACTGCAGGTCTATCCTCCACAGTGTTGTTTTCATCTTTAAATTCAACAACCTGATTGAGGTCTATAGTTCACCCCAAAAGAAAACAAAACTCTAATGTACTCAACCTCATGTGATTCCAAAACCATAAGACTTTGGTTAGTCTTCACGACACAAATTAAGATGTTTTGAAACATGAGCAGTTTGTGTCTTTGTCTCTCCTTTGAAGGTTTAGGCATAAAAGCCTAACTTGAATCTGTTAATTTTTTTAAACAATCGTATCTCGTCACAAAACTTGGATCCTATGGATTCTTTTTACGATGCCTTAATCTTTGGATCAGTCTGTCTTTGACGAACGTGAGCTTTTTGGTTGAACTATCCCCTATTATCAACAAGATTTCACGAGTTCGTACTTGTCGGTAATCAAGTATATATAAGCGAAGCTTGTTTGGCGTGCTGCCCAGGGAGAATACTCAGGGTTAGGAGGGCTGCCGAGCCCTAGGGTGGACAGCCCTAAGGGCTCGAGATAAGAAGGAGGCGGACGGCCAGTTGCTAAACCTGAGTGCTCCCCCTGGATAAAATGGGAAGGAGCTGGGGCGGAGGAGGGATACTAAGATCGAGATACGGAAGGATGGAGGTTTGGTTATTTATAGGGCGAGGCTAGGTATCTGATAGGAAGATGAGAAAAGCGGACGATTGGAGGGGCGGAGATCGGTAGTGATTACCTTCGTGCACTCCTCCCGAAATTGGTTTTATAAACTACATTTCGTTGATCATCTAACATCACATGAGAAAAAAAAAAACCATGCTGGATGACCAGCACCAAACCGTACTAATCTACATAAACCAACATGAACCACAATGGAAATTCCTTCATGTGTAACCTGGTCTTTTCAGCAGGGTGTGGCTGATTGCTAGTATTACTGCTGTCTGAACATGCACAAGCTCTCTTACCAGTGCATCCTCTCGCAGGTCTGTAGCCTCTCGCAGAGGTCCGCTGGCTGGGCGGAAAGCATCATCCAGCACTTTGATTCCCGTGTTACGCAGAGTAACATACTCTCGTCCACGCCGTACTCCTCTCCTGACAGAAAGACCCCGTCTCTGGGCCTTTCCCCCACCTCTGCGGTTAGTGATGGCGATGTGTACAAACAGGCTGGCGTGGGGCAAAGGGTCTCCAGCGAGGCCCAGCAGGGGCACGTTGCGGTAACCAGGCTGTAGACACTCAAAAGCGATGGTGTACTGGCCGATGAAGTCATCACCTATATAATCATCATCCAGAACTACGAAACGCAGCAGGGCTAGTTCAGGCATGTTCACCTGAAAAGAGAAAACAGTGAATGTATTTTGTTGGCCTCTTCAGGTGTGCAACATTCTACAGATGCAGCTGTAAGGAGAATTAAATATCTAGGGTGTGTAAACAGACACTTAACACATGAGCAGACATTCTGAAATATGAAGCATGCAAAATTTAGTGCAGACCACTGAGCTAAACGTGCCACTGTAACACCGCAGAATATGGTAGTTAAAAGATCATTTGCATAAAGTGCATTCCCACAGTCTCATCTATTTAAATATGGAAATGTTTAGCATGCACACACAATATCACCTGGACATCTGGCTATGTAGGACATACACACACATTAATAAATAAGGACACAATTTAACAAAATCACCTTGCACAATATGAATAACCGCGGGACTGTTACAGGCTGAAACAACTTACAAAAATTATTGTGTAACTATTGTTCACAAAACCAATAAGCATACTTTCATAGTAACAAATACATTGACAAATAAAAGGAAGTCTGTATTTTTACTGCTTCCTTTGTGTCAAAAAAACAGGAACAATGGTTCTTCAGAGTACTATCACTTAAATTACTAATTTGCGCATCTCCAAAAGAAAATGTATCATTATTGAGAGGTGTGTAAGCATATTCATGATATGTAGATGTATGTATACATAGCATGCACATACACACACATAGAAAACAAGTGAGACACAAAAGAGTTATGTCACGCTGAATATGCATATTCATACTAAGAGAAGGAAAAACAGAAAACCTGGCAGAAAAACACAGACAACAAAGATAAAATGCCTCAGCTGGCAGCAGACACCCACACAGACGCCTGGACACAACTCATGCAAGAGAAAATAGTTCAAGACAGGTATGCAGTATCTCAGAGAACCGGCTTCATGCTTCTGCACATGGGCAAATTTAATGAACTCTACAGACAAAAATGCTTTATGATATTACCATGTTTTTGGACATGGTAATACCATGTTAAGACCATGGTTGTATGATGCTGTAATAACACAAAGAGTACCAAATAAGTATTGTAAAAACAATAGTACATAAGTGCAGTACAGAAAGGATCGTACATAAAAAGGGAATACAGGTGTTTGAAGATTTATATGAAGAGGGCACACTAATGACATTTGAACAATTAAGGTCAAAGTTTTCTCTTCCTGTTAAACATTTTT
>JAUMHE010000056.1:13036853-13053266 GCA_032359235.1 Enteromius mattozi | reverse complement strand
TCACAGGCGCTTATCCTTTGAATTCAATTCTCATTTAAAATAATGTTGTCAGTTAACCGGTTAATAATCGGTTAACGGATGTCGGTTGTCAGTTATGAGAAATAACCGAAATGAGCATCCCTACACCTTAGTTTTAAGAGCACATACTGTACAGTTTAGCTGAAAAGCCATTTGTTATGCTTCATACTGCAAAATGGTATTCATAATATTTTACTACTGCAATCATATACACATTGGTTTTTACAATTTACTTGACTTGACCGATAGTCTTGAAAATAGAAAAAAGCTTATGTCATTTGTTATAAATTCAGAAAATCCACACACACTTTTTAACACGTTATTTTACATTGTTCTAAGTTAAACATTCTTGTATATTCTTATATACAGAAACAAAACCTATATGAATGCAATAAATAAACAATAAAAATAATTTATTTCAGAATCGCTTATATCTTGATTGACAGCGCTAATGTTAATAAGTCCTAAAGTGGATGAAAATGTACTGTCTAATGATACTTGCAAAAAAGGGAACGTTAAAAAAAAAAAGAACTGTCCACAATACTGTGAGATCTATTTGATTGTGTGACTGTTTTTAATCAACTCACACCCAAATGTGGTAACACCTATTTCCTGTTTGCTTTGTTTTTCCTTCCCCCCCCAAACATGCACAAAATGAAACGCTTGGCTGGAAGTAATCATATGTCTGTTAAAAGTGAAGTGAGCGGATCCGGGCCTTCGCAGCACGCCAAACAAGGCAGCAAAGCAAGTGCAAAAGAGAAGCCAGGGGCTGGAAATGAGAGAGGAGAGAGGGGAGAATGAACTGTCTGGCTGACACTTACTCATGCATAAGTAACTCGCTTGAATTTATGAATTCAGCTGCGCATCATGGCTATGAGTGTGACATATAATGAAAGCTACAGAAAGGAGAGTGAGAGAGGCAGAAGGGGAGATGAAGTATGGAGGAAGATTTATTTGTTCACGAAAATCTGAATGTCACACTCCAGGTTCCATCCAATAACTTCCAGCCATTTAAAAAAAAAAAAGCACTTGTGTGGAAAACAGAGTTTGTTTATTGCTAATAATTTCATAATGAATACTGAATACAAAGAAAGTTTTTGTCAGTTTTTCTTAATTTAATTTTTTCATAATAATCTCATAATAATATGTTCCTCTGTGCACTTTTTTTGTGCAACACTGTTTTTGCGTGCCTTACTGTACGTTTCACTGCAGTTTGAAAGAGAAATGTCCATTGAGTTGCACTAAAACACATGTTCAATATGTGAGGCCTAACCCTGGCACATTTTTTATTATATTGATATAGGTATGTTTTGCAGTGATTCACAATTGCTAAAAGTTAATGTTCTATCATGTTGGAAATATGCCCTACTCCAAATCCAACCCTAAACCTACCCAATAGTGTTAATAAATGCAAAACTGATATAAAAGCACATTTGTTGATGCAACCGTGCCATTTCAACTTCATTTTACACAGATTTGAATTGTTTTGTCAAACACAGGATTCAAACCCGAGCTCCTCACCTCTAAAGTACATCTCTGTACTCCGTGAGCAACCGAACAAACCTACTGTCTATGAAAACCCATTGATATGAAGCTGGATATGTGTGATGCTAACACTCAAAAGCATTAGTTTTCATATAAAAAAAGTGCACCACGGTACGTTTATGCCATGAGAGCAGGTAGGGTTAATCGTTTGGCACATTTTTTCATTGTGTTTAGCAAATAACTTCATTTATTGTCCATGACTAGATTTATACTTAACCTCTAGAAATTGTTCTCTCAAATTCCTCTGTTCTTGCCAAATTTCTCCAAAACTTAACTGATTTTTCCACTCTATTTTCTCTATCTCTATTTTGGGTCATTCTCTATTTTTTTTCAACGGGTCTGTTCTTTTTGTTTTTTTTTGAAAGCCACCCACACTGCTGAAGATAAAACAACATAAAACACAAAACAAACAAAAGCTGTGATGTATAAAACGGCCTGTATGAACTTGTGGAGGTGTAAAGCATTTTAACCAGCTACACTGGTGTTTCCCTCAAGGCCATACCTTCTTTTGTTTGTTGCAGTACATCTCTTTACCTCTGACCTTTTAATACAGTTCAGTCAAACTTCTGGACACCTCAAAATAGACTTCATCTCAGACTCAAACATGCACAGAAACAGCCCTAAATGTATGTGAACATCTTTACTTGAGTAGTATGCCAATCAAAATACAACTTGCATAATTCATTAAAATCACAAGATCAAATCCCATTTCTCAAAAATTATTATTATTATTATTATTGGGCTGACAATCAAATACTAATATATATATATATGTATATCACACTGACCAGCCCAAAAACATACTAATTAATACATTATCAAGCTAGCATGTTAAATTAGCATGAAGTCATGATGCCAAAGCTTAAAAACCTCATATTAATCCTTACACCAACTATAAGCTTAAAGTAAAGAAATGAAAGACCCCCAGAGACAAGCAGATAAAAGAAAGTGAATTAGATGTACAACAAGGACACTTAAAATGCAACTTGAAAGCCACACACAAAGGTCATTCAATAAAGGAGGCTGGTCCCCAATGAGCACAGCATCTCCTGTGGGACAAAGAGCTCTCAGGCATCATAATTGATCTTTTGCTTATTCGTAAACAAAGGGGAAAAATAACACTGAGCAATAAACAGTCCAGGGGGAAGAAGGGAATCACAAAGAAGGAACTCAAGCAACATGAAAGAGATGCAGAGAGGAAGAGCAAGAGATCTGGAGAGCAAACCTTGCCAAAAGAAAAAGAGGAGATGGCCTTGGAAAAGGAACAAGACATGAAGTCCAGTGGGAGGTCATAGCTACAGTATTAAAAGCAAAATAGCAAACAGCTGCATTGTGTAAATAAAGTTATATACATACTGTGCATCAAAACATTGTGTTATCACAGCTCTGTGTGTGAAAGTCAATGTGTACTTTAGCTGGGCTCACACTGCGTATTTCTTTCTGCCTGTGTGTTTGGAAACGTCTGGCCACTGGCAGCTGTGTGTGAATGGCCGGGTGCCAGCATGAACTGGGGCAGCCTAGAGGGAGGGCACCTAAAGACCACTGTGGGCCTCAGCTGAGCTGGGCCACAGAGGGTCTGACATCTGAAAGGGTTAAATGCTAACAAGACATCTCATGAAGAGCGCCAGGATGGTAAATTGTGCTTCCAGTGGAGCCAAGCTTGACTAAAAAGGCCCAGGAACACTAGAAGAAAATGGAATTAAAGGGACAGTTCGCACAAAAACAAAAATTACTCATCCTCATGTCATTCAAAATATATAAGAGCTTTCTGAAAATACACTGACTGCAATGCAACTGACATGTTTGAAGCTTCTAGAATACTTTCCGTGCAAATAAAAAAAAAAAGACTTCATTCGACAGTTTTATTTGCACACAAAAAGTACCACCGGCTTGGGGGTGTTACCAAGAGGGCCACTGACTGTACAAACTCTTTATAAAAAGGGCTTTGGTTATAAAAGATCAAGAGAAAGGACAAAAGAGAGAAAGAGGAGTTGCCCTGTTGTGATTGATAAGCAGATATACAAAGGCACATACACAACAAAAAAAAAGAAATGGAGCAGGGAGGGGAAGGGCAGAGATTATGACTGATGTCATTATTTTCCAGCTTTGTCGAGCATCAAGATAAAATTGAGGGCAGGAAGATTGCCAAAGGGAAGAGGTCAGCAGAGCATGCATGGTTCAGAGAAACAATCATCATCAGGGCAATGCAAAAGGACAGGGCAGTGTGTTAAGATATGCACTATACTATCGCGATTGTCGATGTCACAAACAGTAAATGCCCAGCAGTATTTATGATGTGAAGCCTACTGAATTAATCTAAAAGTTCACCATATTCCACTGTACATTCATTTAATTGTGACTCTTGCAACAGTCTAAAGTACTAAAATGGGTTATGTTGTTGATGTTTCATGAAGCACGCTGCATGTATTCTATCGATTAGTGGGAACAAAGCAAGTGAAAGGTGAGGGAAACTCTGTGGATGAGTACCGAAGAACATGAGGGTGGAATATCCAGGGCTATGTATGTGTGTGAGTGGGACGGAAGCAGATATCTCTGCTGCTCAATATAGCACATGCATGCAGATCCACGGCGGATGCTGAATAGCATTGCTGCAAGGTAGGATTGAAGAGATGAAGAGCGCCAGAGAGCAGTGGTACCCAGCTGTGAAGCTCAAACCTGTGCTTTCTGACAGAGCATACGGATGTATTCAGATATAACCTCGCACACACAGACTACACAAACACCAACGCTGGGAAGGCTGAAAAAATAGCCTGGAAACACCTGTCAAAAGGAAGTGATAAAGTCGCTATATATTATATATTATATATATTACATACACACACACACACAACTGTTCAAAGGTTTGGATTTTTTTATTTATTTTTATGTAGTGAATTGATTAAAAATGACAGTAAAGTCATTTATAATAGCACAAAAGATTTCTAAACTCAGCATAAAAAGAATCATCCAAGATTTCAAGATTGTGTATTGCAAAGATAATTTTGTACATTTCCAAATAAGCTTTAAGGATTTTTTCAAGTTTTTTTTTTTTTTCAAAATTAAACTGAAAACTGGACATAAAATTAGTTGCATGAAAGAGGATATTTCTAGTTTGTTTCCAATAAATGTTCTTCTATCCTTTATATTCAAAGAATCCTGAAAAAAGTTTATGGTTTCAAGACAAATATTATGCTTAATAACTTAACTGTTTTACTGGTAATAATAATAATAATAATAATAATAATAAATGTTGATCACAATCTCCAACACAGAAATAACATTTTTTTTTTTTTTTTTTTTTACAATATTACTGTTTTACTGTATTTTTTTTTTCCTGTATTTTTTTAAATATTTTTTTTACTGTTTTGTAAATGGAGCCTCTGTGAGCATCAAAGATTTTTTCAAAACGTGTAATATATTTACATAGTAAAATAATTATTATATTATGGTCAAGAAGACAGGAAGTAAGTAACTAACCAAATAACCAAAAATCAAGAAAAACACAGTGAATAGCAGCATTTGAAATAAGGAGCTTTTTTATTTTTTTGTTGTTGTTTTTTTATCATTGTCTATAAAAAAAAAAAGTCTATAAATTGTATTCAAAAAATTAATTTGACTTCTAAAAGTTATTAAGAGAGGACCGTTCAGGACACTCAATTACTGACTCAGCTCAGTCAGCTGAAGAATTCAACAGTGATGTAGCATTTTGTCACGTCACAATGCTACTTGTTGTCAAAAGTAAAACTTGTTGTCTATTGTAAAAGCGCAACTATTTTTAGCAGCTGAGCTACTGGCAAGCTACTAAACATTGTAGTTAAGTTAGAATCATTGCTACTTTTAGTTAGCAACTCCCCAACACTATTCAGATGTATTCTGGGAACTGGAGGGTGTGTGGGGGCACTGGGGCAGAAAGTCAGGATGGTGGAAGGAGCCAACACACAAATGAAAGCAAAAGCATTTGTCTGTCCCCCTTTGGGAAAAAAAAGAAAAAAGAAAAAAAAAGCTCTTACATAATATAATCTGCTTATGCAACATACGAGAGCCACAGCATCCTTCCTTACCCTGCACTCCTGTTCTCTCTGCCTCACGCTCCTCTGAGAGATGACCTCCTCTGCACACGTCATTCACACAACCTCACAAATACACAAACAAATGAATGACAGAACTGCTCTGGGGGGCCGTCAGAGACAAACATATACAGACGCTGATAGACTATTCAATTCTCACACACCAGCCATCACGTAGCCAAACTCCCATGTAAACAAAGTGTTTTAATACACAACCATGTAAACCGGTTTTGTTAAGGCCCCCCACAGAACCATAACAAATTATATTTATAAAAACTGATTCACTAATTTGAGTCCCGGGAAGCTTGATTCATTCAAGTGAATCAGTTCATCCCAATTGGATCTCTCTGTAACAGTGGAAAGTCCATTTCATTCTAGTGAATCAGTTTGGATGATTCATGTAACACATTAAAAAGCAATTTACTGTATATGTACTGCGTTTTTTTCTAATATTTATTACCATAATTAAAAACTACCAAACCTCCACAATAAACGCACATACACAAATACAGTAAGTCCATGTTGAGTAATTAAACACGATGCTATTTGCTAAAATTACCTATTTAACAGATCTGGGTAATGCTTCCAAAATATGAATATGTCTTTTCACGCCTACAAGCTGTGAACGCACTGAAATCCTCTTTTTCACACACACATATAAAGCCCAATGTTTAGCTGAGGGCCAAAGCCAGATGTGTATCTACAGTATGAGTGTGTGTGTGTGTTTATGGAAGCAGTGCTCAGAGATCGACGTGGGAACAGGGCAGAGGGAGACACACTGCATCGAGTTCCCACACTGTGTCAACTAAACTACGGTAACCCGGACGGCTCCACAAGCCCGCACAGACCATGTGCTTCAGGGCAGACTGCACAAGCCCCATGCAAATGTCAACATCATGTCAAAAACTATAGGTCATGGACAGGGGTTAAACTGGGCATGACGTCCTGGCACCTTCAATTCAAAGAAAAAAATAATCAACTTCATTATCTGAATGCATGTTAGTGGGAAAAAATTAGTTTCAGAATAAAGCTGCTGTATAATTAAAAGATTAAATTCACAATCATGAAAACAATGCTTATTAATTAATGGCGTCAAATGACTGATCATGACTAATCGCATCCAAAAAGTTTTTTTATATATGTGTGTATACTATGCATATTTATCATGTATATATAAGCACAAACAAATACAGTATATATTTTGAAAATATTTACATGCATTTACATTTATATTCATTTAACTGATTATATACATATATTACACACAGTACTGTGCAAAAGTACTAGGCCACTAGTATTTTCACCAACAAAAAAAGGTTTTTGAGGTAGCGAAATATCAGTTTACATTTCCAAACATTATTTTTGTCATTAATTGTAATAATGCAATGAGATTATTGTCTGTACAAGGAGTCTGACAACAGCCAGTACTCCAAACAGAGATCTGATCTGATCATCATCCAGTCTGTCTGGAATGACATGAAGTAACAGAATAAACTGAGACAGACTAAATCCAGAAGAACTGTGGCAACGTCTTGCTTCAAAAACACCTGCCTGAAAAGCTACCTGAAAAACTATGGGCAAGTGTTCCTCAGAACAGAAGCTGTTTTAACACAAGCTGTAATACCAAATATTTATTTGATTTAGTTAATAGAAGTTAATTGATAAATTACATCTATTTATGGCATTATTTTTGAAAGCATCCTCATTTTACAGCATTTTTACACAAGTGTTTAAAACTTTGAACAGCACTGTAGCTTTGGAGACGTTGCCGCAGTTCTGCTGGATTTAGTGTGTCTCAGTTTGTTCTGTTACTTCATGTGATTCCAGACAGACTGGATGATGATCAGATCAGATCTCTGTGTGGAGCACTGGTTGTTGTCACACTCCTTGTGCAGACAATAATCTCACTGCATTTTTTCAATTAATGCCAGGCATGTAGTTGGTGATGCAGCTTTGCAAAGAAATTATGTCAGTTTATAGAAATTCTTGCACTTTGGAACCAGTTTTCAAAAGTTTGTGCCCCTTAATGTATGCATAACTGAACCACCAAAAAAAAAAAAAAAAAAGTGTTATTAAAAATAAATAATTACAAAGAAACGGCAAGTAAAACAGTGAGATTTTGAAGTAGAAATACTATTTATTTATTTATTTATTTATTTATTGTAAAACTTATTCAAATAGTATCGTTTTATTTACAACTTTTTTCAGTCTTTAACGGGGCTTTTGTGCCATTTTAAACTGAAACTTTGAGAAAAAATTTAACTAATTTTAAGTTAAATTTTTTATTCTGTTTTTTTTCTAGCAATAATACTTTCCCAAACAGGTTTCAACACTTGCAATCACGGTTTTTTGCTAAAACTTAGAATCAAGATTTTAGAATTTTCCAAAATCTCTATTTAACCCACAGCTCACTAAGCCACATCTTGAGCACAGGCATCTATGCGTCTGAAGTTCCCTCTCTTATGATCTTTCACATGATCTCACTGCTCCAACCAAGCATGATCTCAACAAATCTAGTCCACACAGCTGGCATGGAGTTTTCCTACGCTGCTTCCTGCTAGTACACCCACAGGACCAATCAGCCAGATCAGCGAAACCATTCAAGAAACAGACACATACATGCAGACATATAAACTGGCCTGTGTCCTCAGAGACCAGTGCAATCACATCAAATCGGACGGGTTCATAATAACCATTCAGTCTGAAGGGCTTCTTGGTCAGTGAGTTTATAATAACGTCCAATCAGCTCTTGTTTGTCCTGTTGATTACAGTCACAGCGTGAGGTCATCACTGTAACCATATCGACCCAAGATGACAACTGTCGCTGTGGGATGTATGATTGTCTTTGCAGTGAAACAAGTATCAAAACAAAGTACTGAGCACAAAGGCCAATAGATGGGCTAAGAGGAGGTAGAATTGAGTTTATTTTGTTGGGTCCGTTGGGTTTTAGTGGTTAGTTGAAGAGATTGACAGTTACTGTAATGAATTTTAAAGTGCCAAATAATTTGCTTTGCAACAATTTCCTATGCAGACATCTTCACAGCTATGCAAGAGGTGCTGGGCCAGCACACACCAAACACACACAGAGACTGGTGTTAATCTGACAGGTGTTATTAACTCTTGTTTCTCTGCCTCATGCCTCAAACTGTAACACATAAAACCACATGAGGCTAGAGCAGTCATAAATATCACACTAACTCTCTGCAAAAGCTTTCAGATGGTAATTATGTTTTTTTTGCTTGCATACAAACCAGTGTTTATACTTCAAGTTTGATTTATTTGCATGAACTGTGGTTAACTATTACTAAAAATTCTTATGTAGTGCAAAATGTCACGTGATAAAACACTCATCTCTTCTATTTAGTGTTTCTGTCGCAAAAAAGGTACAACACTGAAAACACTATTATTTTAGTATTATTTATATACTATAACAGCGTTTAGTAATATAATGCATTAGCTTTTTATATGTTATATTTTCAGTTATTTTTAAAAATATCTATTTCATTAATATATTTTTTTACTCATTTTATTTCAGTTTAGCTTTAGTCATTTTAGTACTTAAATGTATTTCATTTAGTGGCAACCCAACCCCATATGTAATGTTCGTTAAATTAATGGAAACTATTTTATTTTCCGTTAACAATAACCCCCTGGTTAGAACAATGGGTACTGGGACAAATGAGTTCATAAAAGGGTCAGATTCAATGCCACAAACCCTTCAAACCAATAACCAGGGACTTGTAAACATGACTTTGCACATTGATGAAAACCCTTGAACCCTGAATCCTCCAAACTGCATTTAGTCATTAAATCAGATTGGAGCTTTCCATTACGAAAAAGCTTTTGCTATCTTACAGTGCAATATGCAACAGACGCTACATGAGCTTTCCATGGGTGGTCTGTCAGCGTGACGTCTGTGCCAATTAAAGAGGTCATTTGAGAGAAATGATTAAAGAGAGGAAAGGAATGCTTTGCGTCCTCCTCCTTCCTGTTTCTGTCCATTTTTGTTCAAGTTCAAACATACTTCCCTGGCAAAAACAATTTGATACAGATCATGAGGACACTATCAGCTTAGCTAAATAAGATCAAATGATTGACAGCTGAGTAATTACGTTGGTACGCAATGTACATATAGTTTAAATAGAAATAATAAGCAAGTCAGAAAAGGGGGAAAAAAATAAAATATATATTATATATGCCTGCCATGCACTCAGGTTAAGGAGGCATAATGCTCTATAATCAAATCCCTCTTTCCCCCTTCTGCTCTTTTAAACGCAATAAATATTCCTAATCTTTTTCTCTCTCTCTCTTTTCACCTAGTTCTCTCTCTTACGCACATAGACATGCTCACTCACACTCTCTCTGTCGGTGGCAGACACACATGGTGAGGTAATGAGGACCTACAGAGGCGTCTGCAGGAGACATGCTTTCATCAGTGCTGCTGGGTAATGGTTACCATGGCAATGGGGGCCACGGCACATGGGCTCACAGATGCTCCGGTCGGCCTAAATGAAACACAAAGCGCAAATTTATTCCATTTCAAATGCTTATCACCTTATAACAAAAACCCTCCCGGTGAACAGGTGACCTGCAGTGGTCTACAAGGATGGCATGAGTGATAAAAATCAATACGCAATTCTTGTAATTCTTACATCTAGCCAGATATTGCATTCAAATTATTGCATACACCTGCTGTCAGTGATCATTTTTGTATGTTGGCAGAAGATGATGGTGGAGGCGGTGGAACAACGGAGCTCCTCTTAAAAATAGTCCCATAGTGCCTCTTTTTCTACAAGCCCGTAAGCAGTCAGCCATGACCCACTGCTCAGGTGTGAAGGTCAGCTCACTGTCTGGCATACAGAGAAAATAAGTTTCTCAGTCAGGGTGTGAAATTGGCGAGAAAGTGCTAGATCATCTCAGGAAACAAGCTCAACAGGACGATTGAAAATGAAAGCTCTGTTCCAGACCCCAAGAGAGGCATATTTACAGTCCAAATTTGCAGCTACCTTTTAAATAAGGGAGTGTTCTTGTGTTTAAAAAAAGCTTGAGAGAACATAACATAATGAAACAATGAGCGGGTGAAAAAAACTGTAAGATATGCTGCAGTGATCAAAGCTATCTATTTTTTTTGCATGTATGAAACAATTAAAAAATAAAGAGCAAATGTAGGAAAACCCATCCAGACCCTTAAAAAAATAAATAAATAAAGGAGCAGTTTAATCATTTAAATAAATGATGTTAAATAAATGGTGGTAAAGACATTTATAATGTGGAAAAAGATTTCTATTATAAATGAATGCTGTTCTTTTGAACTTTCTATTCATCAATAAAAAGATATACTGAAACTAAAATGTAAAGCAGCACAAAAGTTTTCAATATTGATAAGAAGTTTGAGAAATTTAAAATATTTGAAATATTTATATAATCGAATTATGAAAATTAAGCTTTGCCAGCACAAGAGTAAATTACATCTAAAAATATATATATATAAAACAGCCATTTAAATTATAATAATATTTTACATTATTGCTTTTACTGTATCTTTAATCAGATAAATGCAACTTCGGTAAACATGCAGAGACAACTTTTTTTTTTAAATCCTACCAACCCCAAACATTTTAGTGTTTTTTTTCAAAACAAGTCTGATATTAGCATTTTGTAAAGCTATCAGCTTGATAAAAATGCATGCGAGTTCGCTTGTAATTAGACTTCACTTGTTCTTCTCATCACCTTGGATGAAATTTCCCTGAACTCATCACAAAGCATTCTGGGATTGCCTTCTCTTTGAAAAATACATGAGATGCTGCTATTATTTTTGGCAGAAATAGGGAGGATCGTTTTGCTGCGTAGTGTTTGGAAGAGCTTGATACTTAAAATCCTGTCTAGGTAGTCAGCTCCCTAGGATTCGGAAGAGAGCCAATGAGACACTGAAAACAGCAGATTATTGGAAAAGGATGGAAGAGTACAAGGAGGACAGAAAAATGGAAGAAAAGAAATTGCTTTAGGACATGCTGACATAATAGGCCCCTTATTGAGAAAAAAAGAATGACATCTGAAATAGAAAAGATGATGATCTGGAGGGAAACAGAAAGGGAAAATGACAGGGTCTTTTTGACCATGATATGAACGCTTCTGGAGGGATTCCTAGGCATGTTTTGAAATCAATACTGCCCTTCATGACATGGATCATGTAACGTGAAAAACTGAAACCTGAACTTTATATGTAGGATGATCTATTAACTTAGGAATTACAGATATACTTTCTCACCATTGTGCTTATGGGAAAGACACTCATCTGAAGGTCGAAGCTCCATGAAGGCTGACCCTACAATAAGTGAACCAAAGCTGCTGCATATAAAACAATCTTCTCAGAGATGTAAACAAGGGCCGCAATTTAATGTGACACTGAACTTCTTTTCGAAAGCATACGTGAGTGGAAAAATAGAGGATCATGGGGGTTTAGATGGCAAACCGGAGTGAAATGTAAGTACTGATGGTGCGCAGTTCAATCTGCATGTGTTGTGTTACTCTAACGCTGATTTTGCATTCATACAATGCTTTCAAATAGAAATAAACAAATGAGCATCTGCATGTAAAATCATGGTTTCAGCTGACTGCATTTAAGACAAGCTAACCTGAACTTTAAGCTTAGTGTGCGTGAATGTGTACACAATGTACTAATACAAAACCTCCAAGAACAAATGACGACCTACTCTGGACCGAAGCTCCAGGCTCATTTTAGTACAGTGGGCTGCACAGTCCAATTGACATTAATAAGAAGTCTAGACACAGTCAGAGCATGAGGACTGGAGAGAGAGGGCCAAGGGCAAAGCTGGGACAAACGATAGGAGGAGAGAGATTATATTCATTTTCATAATAACAAATATTTTTGTCTTGCATTTCACCAAACCTACATCGTTAATACTTAAGTACCTCTTCATCAACACCAAATGTGACCAGATATATAGAGGTTATCATTTAGCATTATGATTAATATTGTTAAAGGAGATATATGAATCTAATACCAACTGATACTGTGGATAGACAATTGGCTCAGAAAGAAACTTTTAATGAGATTTTTGACTTTTGACTTGAAAAATTGGACGGTATCTGTATCTATCCACCTGTCTGCATATAGATATGAAATGTATAAATATAAGAATAGTCTAAGCCAGTGTTTTTCAAACTTGTTCCCGGGGAGCAAATAAATAAATAAAATGATATATATTATATTATAGGTCATAAGTTATGTTTACCATATAAATATTTAAAAAAAAAAAATATATATATATATATATTATATAAACAAATGTAATAGTAGTCTAAACAAACAACTTATATTTAACAGCAAGTAAAGAACTGCACATGGTGCTAAATTTATAGTCTATGTATTTTATTTATGTCTGATGCAAAATATGTATATACACAACACACAAAATATGTAAATACAAAAGTTTTCCAACCAATTAAACATATTTAACAGAGATAAGTAAATAAAATACATGTTGTGTTCAATATTTACAATATGGAGAAGTTGTTTAGACTACTTTTATGGTGCGTTTATTGTACTTTTATGGAGACCTTTACAAAGCTTGAAAGACTCAGTCATTGTATGAGCAGGAGTCTAGACAAAAGAGCCCAGTCTTCATAATTTGTCCTTTTGAGCTTCAGAGAAATAAAGAAAGTCATAGGTTTGAAATGAAATGAGGGCGAGTAAACGATAACAGAAATATTATTTTTAATCCAACAAAAATGGCACACTTCACCTTTTTGTTTTATTCTATTGTGTAACTATAAGATAAGATTGAAAAGGCTTGCAATTTCTCAGACTTCGCTAATGGAGGGGCCAGCAGGATTAATGACTGAGTGATGAAACTGTGAAAAGAAATGAGGCCAAGGAGGGAAGGACTGGTGGGAGTGGGTGAGAAAGAGAGAAAGCGAGAGAAAATGACAGCGAAAGTGAAAGAGGGAGACGGATAGACAGGTGGGAGACAGCTCAATGAAACGAAGCAAGCAGGAAGAGGAGGAGGAAGGACACATCAAAGAGGACACAGTGAAACAGAGGAGTGGGAATGGCAGATGGGACGCGGTGACAAGAGAAAGTGTAAGAGAAAGAGAGATGGATGACAGGAGAACACACAGACTCACTGGAGGATCGAAGACACACAAGTTAACTGTGACAAAATGTTTTCAATGAAAGCAAGGGGCGGATTTTGAAGGAGAGGATGTGGAAGGAGGAGGGGACACGTGGACACAGGCACAAAGATGATGAATCAAGAGCGGTAAACACAACAGCCAGGCAGTAAGACGAGGCAAGAAGGCTGACGGACGGACAGGAGGAAGGAGAGAGACAGGGAGTGTGCAGACACATTAAATAAGATAGAGACAGGCAGAGACTAAGATAGAGCAGGACGATTAGAGAGCAGGCGGACACACAGAAATATGTAATAAATCAGCCTGCGCTGTGACTAAGCATGACTGAAATGTTTATGATATGCCAACGTCATGGAAGACAGAGAGAAATAGAGCGTGATCAAGTGATAAAGCCATGGCAGAAGGGATAAAAATGTTATTTTATACAATATGTGTCAATATTCAGGATCTATATAATACAGTTCAAGGAGAAATTGTATAAAACACAAGCACAAAATGTGCAAAAAAATAAACTAGTGATGAATGAAAAGAGATAAAACTTTGTAATATTATTACAATTTATATAATTTATTCTTGTGATGGCAAAACAGAATTTTCAGCAGCCATCAGTGTCACATAATTGACAAATAAAAATTTATTTACTTTTTTAATTCATTAATTAATTTATTCACCACCGAATCATTTATTACCATTTTAACACATTAGAATAACTATAAAGTCATATAAACACAAATATAAATATGACAAACACTTACTGAGTTCCCATGTGTCCTAGATGCTTCTTGACAGCTTCGCTTTTTATTATCCATTTAACATGAAAATAAATAAAAAACTATAGATGCATTAAATTACAAATGCTACGTACTCGTGCAAATTTACCAGTTATATTCTTTATCTTTGCTATCACAAGATTGGCAAATTAATGTAAATGAATATCATGAGAACACGTGTTGTAACAATCAAATTAATGCCATTTTAATTATACCAAGCACACAGAGTCAAATAATAGACTCGGCCGCAGGTACTTTATAATTCTAACAGGAGCAACATATGGTTGATTACGCGTTCAAGAAGGCTCCTGTCTGAACCTGAAACTCCACACCAGATCCATCAGGAAGAGCCAATATCATCACCTGCCCTACTTTTTACCCTGAGCTCTTCCGGCAATTCTACCCCTGTGTGGAGACTCATAGTGAGAGGGTGATTGACAGCTGGGGTAACCATAGATACAGAGAGGATACTCTTTCAGCGACAGTGTAAAAGACTTTGACTGACATACTGTGTAACTATAGAAACACTGAAATGTGTGAGTAGGGGGTCCTATTTAAATACATACTTACATTGAAGAAGGAACTCAAAGTTATATCTAAAAACCTGAATAGCATAACATGGTGAGTAGCTCCTAAGAATTGACTGTAAGCCCCGCCCCCTTAGTTACTGTTGCTCCCTCAAAGAAACAAATGGAGTTGTTCCCTGTTTTACAATGACAGCTGCAGTGTGAAAACCTTGTCCCACGGTATTTTTGAACAGTTTTGGACACAAAAGGCCACCAAATGTAAATGAAACGTTCCATTAAGTTATCTATGAAATATTAAAAAAATGAATACGGTGGATAACTCGAAGCGAAGGTCTAGAGATCACCATGCAAGTGGAGAAGTCTCATATTACGGTCGGTCATCACGATCATGGATGACAACATCCCAGATCAACACTCTGTTCATGTATCGCATGGTGTGATTAAATGAATGTACATTTAGCCAGTTTGTTCATTAGCATACTCACTAACATAAACGTCTACACAATAGTAACTTAATGAGTGTATGACAACCAGAAAATGGATGTTTTTGTCTTCATTTTGCTCTGTTTTGTTCGGATTCAGAAAATGGAATAAAATAAAATAATATTTCATATCCTCTCAGGATACCTGGAATCAGTGTCACAAGTACCTCAGACACATTGAAGCATAAACCCTTTTAATGTTTCTCCATGGCGCTGAAACCTACAGATGTCCAGGTTCCCTTCTCTGTGCTACTGATACTCGACTGCCATTGGCTCATCTGAGATTGAGGGGAGGGGTTTACAGATACGTCAACTGGGCCAGTAAAAGACCACTCAAAATATCTTATTAATCACATCATGGCTACAGTTTTGCACAGGCAAGCCACACTTTGAAAATATTCATAACATACTGTAAGTTTTGTTTCTGCCTTCTCATTTGCACAACTTGGAATCTGAACTAGGCCAAAAGATTACTGCAGTCGATGCATTAAGAAGTCATCAATGGAAGGTTTTAACGTTAATCTGAGGGCAGGTGAAAGGTGAAGCATGCTGTGTTTATTTACAGGTCAGCTGATTGGCTTTGACTCAAAGCCACTGCCAGCACTACCTTTTCCTTCTACTGTGACACGACTCAATAATGGAAAAGAAAACATGATGATTATTATGGAAAAATTGAGATGCTAAATATAAATATAAATATAAATAAACAAGCTGTAGCAAATATTTAACAAATTCCATTCAGTCACCTTTATTTCTTTAGTGCTTTATACAACTGTCACGCTTTAGTTTTGTTTAGTTCTGTTTTGCTTTGTTTTGTATTCATAGTTTTGTTTATGTTTTGATGTGCCAT
>JAUMHE010000056.1:13026325-13036753 GCA_032359235.1 Enteromius mattozi | reverse complement strand
GTACCTTGACAAGAATTAAAAGAAGTTTCATTTCCACGTTGACTCTCTTCGTGACTTACCTGCACTGCACCCTGACAACAACGCATCTTCAAAATAATAAAGAGGAAACAGCAGAGTCGATCATAAAAACTCAGATATGGATTCTGCTGTAAAGTAGCTCTAAGAAAACTACAGCGTAATTATTTAGCTCAAGTCAGTTCAATGTTGGTTTAGTTCAGATCAATAAGAGTGTGAAGTTCATCAATCAGCAATAAGCAGTTCTACAAAAGGTAGTGAAGTCATTATTCAGCTCCAGTCAGTTCAATGTCAGATTAATTCTGTGTTGATGTTAAAATAACTGAGTAATATTTAGGTACTAACCTTAAATCTACCTCAAAACACTAAAACATGAAGTAACATTATATTACCCAGTACTTTCTTAGGTAAGAACACTATGTACAAGTATGCGCACAATACTGTAAAATAAATAGTTCAGGTGTGAATACTTCATAAAGTCAAACATTTTGTGTGAAATATGCAAGAAATATAAACATGAATGTTTATAAATATAAATCAATGTAAATTAAATAAAACTTTTGGAAACAAATCATTTAATTATACATATGTATGTATATATGCATACGTGTATGTATAAACAGCCTAAATAAATAAATAAATTCCCAAAGTCAATGAAGACTTGTTGTGTAATAACATAGCAATAACGCAGCAATTTTCATACTACAGCTCCGCTCTGTTCTGCATTTTGCTCTAATGCTGGTGTTAATCTCTCTTTGTTGTGGTGCTTCGGTTGGATTATGAATAATGAGATTAGAATTCTGTCATTAGCTCAGGATTAATCTACAGTGCTACACTACGTTAAAGGGGTGTTCCATTTCTCTTCCAGCCAAATTTGTTATTTTTTAACTTTGTACATGTTTGCGTTTGAATCACTTGTGCATTCCTAATCTGTAAGTCACTTTGGTTAAAAGCATCTGCTGAATTATTCAATGTAAAAATGTTTTGTTTAGTAGAAATGCATGATTCATGGAAATCCTGATTTCACTTGATGAAAAAAAGCAAGCATTTACATTCCACTGATGGAGGTAAATTGCAGACAGCAGCCAGAATCTACACTAAAAGGACATTTTGAAATAAATATTTATTTCATGTTAATGTATGCATTTATACTTAATCATCTGGTAGACAATTTATCCAAAGCACTTTACGGTGTATTCCAGGTACAGTATACATTTTATCAGCTAAGAAACTACCGTTCCGTCGCTATAGCTTCTGGCTAGAAAGTCGAGCTATGGGAAATATGTACAGTATACCACAGCTTTATATATATGTTTTGGTAAACCACAACATCTGTACAGATTAAAGCAGGTCAATGAGGGGTTTCACAAAACAAAGAAATCTGATGTGGGAAAAATAAAATATTATTTTAAATTAAAAAAATTTAAATAAGCATTTTATATACTACATAAAATGTAAGAGGTATGAAAACAGGCCGGAAGTAAACCTCTATCCCCATGGGCACAATAGTTTGCTCACTCCAACAAAGCTATGAAGCCTGAAGGCAAAGGGAAAAAAGCCACAGCAGCAAAACCGCAGAACCAAATTGACTTCTCTTCTGAGATCTCTTCATACTACTAAAACACTAATTAGTTTAATTAGTCCCTGTTTGTTTTTGAATGCAGGCCCAGGGTTGTTTGTTTCGCTGTATGTTTGTGGTGTATAGGCATGTGTATGGTGCTGTTGTATATGTGTGTGTGTGTGTGTGTGTTTTGGCCTGCAGCTCAAAGTCTGTAATTTATATACTGTACAAGTTGAAGCAGCAGCTGTAGGTTTATATACTGATCCTATGACAATGCACTCATTCATGGTCTTCATACTTTCATTGTTCATAATTACCAGAGTTAAAAATTCACACTCTGTCTCAGGGTCATAAATTAAATTTAAAATTCTGATTTCGGCTAGTCGGTCACCATTTAATGACATTTTTCCTTCACTAATGTAAAATGGTCCTGCTGAAAAGGATGGTTTTAAAATGACAAATATTCAAAGTACTCATTCAATTAATGTGAGGTCATAAAAGCTGCATGCGTGATATAAACCTAGAAACTTTGCAAAATGCAATTTAAAAGATTTTTAAATAGAACAAACCATGTCACACCACATACGCAATAACTATTATATTATAATTATTATTATTATTATTATTAATTGTATAATTAACAGTCAAGCAGATTGCTGATCTGTGGTATGTTTTCATTTCTAGGTAAGAATACATAAATGAATATCTGAAAATGCTCTATACCTTTGGCAACACTGAAATGGGCTTCGTAATCCATGGTCAAAAGTTGTTAACAAAATTACAACTGTGAAGCAATTTAACCCAGAATTAGTGGCTTTTACTCAAGATAAAACCAGGGTTATGGATGTAGTCTTGATTTGAGCCTGAAGTTCAATTAAATTATCAAAATCCAAATGCCCCTAAGGGAAATGTCATGTTTAGATATTGGATAAGCAAACATTTAAGGATGTAAAATATACAAACATATGCCTGTCTTTGTGCATACGTTTTGTTTTTGTGGAGCAGAGATGTTTTCATTTAGTTTCATTTATAACACGCATATCATTTCCTTTGAAAACTAGAAAAAACAAAATCTCATCATCAATCACTCAGAATGCAAAGTCGTCAATGATCCAGGCAGACACAGAGGTAGATGGATATCTGAATAAAACAAACTTATCTATTTCTAATAGTCTTTAGTTATTCATAAAAGGTTTAAAAATTTGATTTTGAACGGTTGCTTTCTTTATTGATGTCCTTACTGGCAAAACTGTCTGCCTCCATCATCTCTCTCTCTCTAGTTTATCTGATAAATCTCTGCCTGTCTGCGGTCCTGATCCTCTCTGCCATCTCTGTTTTGGTCTCATCCTGTTTGTCCGTTTGTCTACGTCCCCCTGAAAAAATAAAATTAAAAAAAAACTATATGGATCAGATAAAAGACAGACAGAAAATCAGAGTGAGAGATGGAGAAATGGAGGCCAAAAGAGAGAGATGAAAAGAGATAAGCCTGTGTTCTTGGCAGTGGCGATTTGTAACGTGTCAAACTGTGGTTCTCATAGGAGTGTTCTTGGACAGCAGGGAGTGTGCAAAGATAGAGATAAGGCAACAGACTCGAAAAGACTTAAAGGGAGAGACAGATAAAGCTGAAAGCCAATATTTCCCATTTATTACTATGGAAACTCCCCAACCTGCCTCTTTTGAGAGTCAAAGATCACAGGGTCACTGGCACTGTAATTCCTGGTGTGGTACAAGAAGTGCCTGCTCTGTGACTGCCAAGCATCAGTGATAGAGATGGAGAAGCGTGAAAGTGAATGAATGAATTTCAGCAAAAGAATAAATAATGGAAAATTGAGAGAAGAACAACTGCCAATTAAAAGGGTTATGCCAAAATCAGACATGCATGTGGATAGTGGCATTATGGGTAATCAGATATAATAGTCAACAAAGCTTTGTTTTGGATACAAGAACTGATTTGTAACAGGTTTCAGTTTGAGGTTTCGAACTGAAGAAGTCTGGAAAGACATGGAAAAAATTAGAGACCAAAAAATACTTGTAATGAATGTGATTACAACACACTTTCAGAATTCAAGCATAAGCGGCTGTACTTTTGTCTTCCCAATATTTCCATCTTGTTTTACTGTCATTTATTTATACTGTCATTTCCCCTGGCTATAAAGACCATGGCTAAATTCTGTTTTAAATTCTTAAATTGAAACTAAAATGTAACTCACTTAACAACAACCTGTCCCTCCATACTCTCACTTTACAAGCAATATTCCAGGATAAATTCAACTATTCTGTGGCATGCTGTTGCTTACTACAGAAAATAATTTCAACTTGCCCTTCATGTGTTTACATAAACAGAAAATCAGTTTACAGTAATGCACTTATGATGGAAAATGGTAAAACAGGCCAGGTGGGTTCAAAACAGAAATGTGCAGCTAATGCTTTTGTTAAAGCACTTTTCAGTAAAATAATTGTAAAAAAGTTTCAGTAAAATAATGCTTGCTATTTAAGCATTTTTTTAGCTTCATATCAAAAATAAATTAATACCTCACAATGCTCTAACATTGAGGGAGGCTTTATACTTCATTCGAGATTAAAAGCAGTTATCAATAAATTGCAAGTGTGATACAGCTTCATTCAAAGTTAGTGGCCTTAACCCAACAATAAACTAAATCAGGGTCACTAAGTTCAGTCCTGGAGGGCCGGTGTCCTGCAGAGTCTCTAAACTCTAAAGGACACCGGCCCTCCAAGATCAAGTTTGATGACCCCTGAACTAAATGGTCAAGATCCAAGGGCCCTCAAGGGAAGGGTTATGCTCAAAACAATACTATCACTCATGTAGGTAGATAAAAAGAAAACAGGGAAAATGTGTATTTCCATTCATCGCAATCATATCATAAATTGTTTTCTTCAGTATAATCATGTAGTGAAATACTGATATCACGTCATTATCTGGGTCAAAAAGGTGATCAGATTTTTTTTTTTAAATTTACCTTGTGAAGTACATTGTAAGTTCATTACTGTATACACAGTGTTTGCATATTTTGCAAGATTTCAGTTGTATTTAACCTGGAATATAACTGCATTTAGGAATCACCTCTCTCAAAACATGCTTCTTTCACATTACCTAAACACACAACTGTCAAAGGACCAAAAGCTGTTTTTATCTGCGGAAGGAAGAAATAAAAATATGAATGTACAGTAGGAAATTAGTGCATGTGCATGGAGAATCTCTCTGTCTGTTCTTATTCACAGGACAGCTCTTTTGATGGAGTGCAGATGGGTGAAACTCGGCGGAACCCTTAAGTGTTTCTTGTAATTCTTCCAAAGTGAAATATCACATTCCCACAGACATTCGCAAGAGACACACGCCAGGCCGTGCCTAAAAGAGGGGAACAAGAACATGAGTGCATGTTGGCAAAACCTCAGCTGACAGAGTTGTGACCACACCCCAGACTACAAAACCGCTTTCTGCATGTCAATGAACACTGAGGTGGATTGTGTCTGGCCCATCGGTTGCCATGGTAGCCCAACTGCGCGCCAGTGCTTTCCATGGCGAGTTGGAGTGAAATCATCTCAATTCAGAATCCAAGATTGCATTCTTGCTGGCCTGCCCTTTATTTTCTTGGACTCGCACTCCTAGCCTAACTAGCTGAAAGATGGTAGAGCGCCTACTCTAGACACAACAATCTGTTTAAAACAGTAATTAAAGCAACAGCATTAACTTAATACATATGACTTGTTAAAATATGCATTTTAGTAACAAATAAAAAAAAAATAAAAAGGTGGCCAAAAAAACTAATGGATTTTACTGTAAATAATTTATAATAGAAGTCTATGGAGCATGACACTGAACAGCGCAAATGTTCATAAAATAAGCAAAGAATTAAACGTAAAATCACATGTAAAAATTACAAATGTTAACACAAAATAGGTATAGCAGAACTGTGATGTTACTGTATCCGATTTTTCATTTAAAATGATGTCAAGTCTATAAAACCTGCAACTTGTACATGCAGGAGATAATAGGCCTATAGCTTAAATAATATCATATAAAAATACTTTTTATTAAGTCATGACACATTATATCAATCAAAAGTGACAGAAAAAAGATTCTTATTTTAAATTAATGCTGTTCTTTTGAAGTTTTCATTCCTCAAAGATTTCTGAAAAAAAAAAACTTTAATGAGCAGCAATAAGAAATAACAAAAAAATAAAAAACAAATGAGCCTATTAGAATGATTTCTGAAGGATCATGTGACACTGATGAGCCATGGCTGCTGAAAATTCAGCTCATTCAGTCATCATAGGAATAAATTACATATACAAAACTATATTAAAATTAAAAAAAAAAAACTGTTCTTTTAAATTGCAATGATGCTTCACAATATTACTGTTTTTACTGTATTTTAATCAAATGAAGACAAATATACACCTTTATATTTTACCCCTTAAATTCTAACCTTAATAAGGATAATGATTATTATAGAAATAGCAACAAAGTAATTTTTGCTGAATTTTAGTTTGTCAAATCTCTGCTTCAAAGACAACAAACACTGAACATTTGATGAGCATGTCATCGAGTGTTCTGAGAACATTTATCTCTAGGGTCTCAGTCTTCTGAGACTCTTGCCTGTGCCTTGTGTGCCAGGCCCGGGGAGGTTCTGGGAAACCTCTATGACAAACTGCAGACTGGAATAACAGTAAATTTCACCCTGACAGGGTGAGAACTTCACCTAAGATGAGCACACACAACAATACAAAGAACCTGAGCAGATCCTTATCCTTTTTGAGTCATATCATCTCTCATTTGTTTACCATGCATCACTGAAGATGGCATGTTTGTGAGCATGTCTTGGTGTGTTAGCCCCAAACATCTAATACTATCTCCCCCACAACCAGAGATCACTTCCCTCTGGGCTGTGGTCTACCAAGGGAGCATTTCTAAATCGGCTCCTCTCAGTTGAGCGGCCACATGCTGAGCTCCACCCTGAAATAAAAAGTGCTCTATTGATGAAATTTACCAACCGGTTCAACACCCTCTCATTCAACTTGCTTATATTTTCATGCTATAATATGATCTTTTGTACTGTACTTCCTGTCTACGCCCAAGCACGCATGGCTTTCCCTTGTCACTGCTGTTCAGAGTCACATTCTGACATCTGTAGTACCTCTGCCTTTCCTTCATCCCCTAAAGTCCCTTTTTAATACTGCTGTCACCTTAATGGGCATGCACTACAGTGCCAATATCAGATGCTTTTGATATAGACAATTACAAGCAAAAGCATGCAAGACACAATAACAACATCAGCAACTGTGGGTTGGGTGCTACTAAACAGGAAGCTATACTCAGAAAGTGCCTTTATCTATCACAGTCCTTTACCTCAGAATTTTTCTCACTCACACTTTCTGTATCTCTCCTGACTTCTTTGCATTCCAGTTGTCTCCACACCAACGGGTGATGATAACTGTAAAATGCTATTTGAAGGCTGACATTACAACCAAGGGGTGACTAGATTTAAAGTTTAGGAAATTATATTCAAATATTATAAAAGTCTTTGAGTTAGCTTTTGGCAATTTGTCAAAAAAAAGGTCAAGTTTGACCTTTCTTTACAAGCTTTGACTCACACATAGTGGCTAAACAAGGCAAAATTGCTGTCCAGTTTTCTGAAAAGCAAGAAAATGTTAAGAAAGAAACAACGTTAATGAGGCAAACGTCTTCAAGATGCAGTCACCTGAGGTACTGCTCGGAAACAGAGCAAAATTCTATGAAATATGCACAGGAAAAGGGCTATGAAAATGTCAAAATTTGCATCCTCTGATAAAAGAATGTGTATACTTCCCCACTGACACAGACAGTCATAAAACACGTTTAGTGGTTGCTGCACCCATCTAGTTTCCCAAGCAGATTTGGATAATAAACCAACTTTATACAGACACACACACACACTAGGACTCTGATCACAAGTGAGGCCCCAGAGCCTTTGATGAGCACTTGTGAGAGATAGAAAAGATAGATAGATAATGGCAATCAGAGGATTGTGGCACCAGTAGCTGAATGACACTAGAGGACAGAGGTCCCAGTCTGCCTTCAGGACACCGACAATCACTTGTACACAGACCAACTTAACCACATAGTCAGTCACACAGTGTCATAGCAGCTACATTGTTATTGCTCTTGACCAGCAGCCAGTGACGCATTCTAAACAATCACTGTCCAGAACAGAGTGCAACGCTGCAGAACAAAGTTTACTGTGATCAAAAAGCATGTCATATGACCAAACTGGTAAATAATAATAATAATAATAATAATGAAACCTAGAAAAGGGCCTGGGGGTTTCTTCAGAACAAATGTTTAACATCATAATAGGTTCAGTTTTGCTTTGATAAAAAAACAACATTCAGCAATATCCAAAAAAGCCTGAATTGACCTGAAATATGAAAACTTCAATCATATCCTCATTCATTTTAATTAATTTGAAAAAATGACTAGTACATTCTTCAAAACCTCTCCTTTTGTATTCTAGAAGAAAGGCACATTTAGAATAACATGACGGGAAGAGATGACAGTTTTCATTTTTGAATGAACTAATCTTTAATGAGCAAGATTAGATATTGTTTTTATTTGCATGAGAACACTAAGGGGAGAGGAACAGCAAAATAGACATGAGCGGGAAAGAAAAAAGAGACTGGCAGAGAATGGCAAAGTTGAAAGAAAAAAAAGGGTATCCTGAATTACGGCAAATATGGCGAAATGTGAGGTAGAGACTGTGTGGAACATTGTAATGGATATACTATACTAAGCTGTACTCAGACAGCACTGATTAAATGGAAAGTGCTCAGAAGGCTGAAAAAACAAGCACGGTGTTCCCCAGGGCTCTGTGCATGGGCTTCCCCAAGTTTGTTTTTCTGCTCAACCTAAAGCTCACTGTCAATGCTCACTAAATTTGAGTGGTTTCCTATTTCCTCATGAAAATCATAGCAAAACACAGCGTACATATAAACTACCTGAGTAACTGTACTGCTTTACTATATCTAAGATCTATTTCTATGATTTTTTTTTATTACACAAATCTAAATATCTGTACGCTTCAATTTCTTTTATAATGTCATTTAGATCTTCAAAGTACAAATAACAATTCACAGGTTTACATAGCTTAATTTTCCACATTTTACTGAAATAATCTAATACAATGATTCCTTTACAATATATAATTGTGCATTAATATTACATAAAAAAACAATCTACACTTTAGACATATTAGTTTTAAATAGTTAAATCAAAATGTTAATTTATTTGAATTTATGTATGTTAATACTTAATACTCTGATCTATATTATGGAGTAAAATTGCATTACTCATATTCCTAATTAGCACCCGTTCCACTGTTCACATGCAATAAAGCCTACCTTCCAAACATGCATGTTAACAAATGGCTGTTATCCAGACTGTCAATAATTGCAAATGCTTAACCATGTTAGCAGTTTAAGAACGTATGTAGGCCTAAAGCAAATTAATCTGGGAAACTTTAGTTCATTCCCTCACCAAAGACAGCCAGAACACACATTAATTATTTTTACTATTATCTCAGTCAAGAACATACAGGAATAAGCAGACAGTTTAGGTCATTCCCTGCTCAGGGATGCTGCAGGTTCAACTCCATTTGCTTATTACGCTGATGTGCAGTGCTCTTGTGCATACACTAATGCACAGAGGGAGTTCTGTAGATAACAGGCAAGCAACAAGTTCTTAAGTCTGTATTAAATGGGTATTATCTACAAGTTCTGCATCCATTTAAAACAATGATGTCTCTGAACATTGTCTTGGAGGGCTGCACACTTTGGCTGAGGACAGGAAACATTACTCACATTGAATCTCAAATAAACAGAACCAAGAACCCGGGCTTGGATGAGTCACATGAACGCTGCCTCCTCTCTCCGCTCCATCGACAGTGCCTGTCACTGACATCATCAGCTCCTTTGCCATCTGTCAATTAGCCTATGCCTCTTCCTGCTCACTGAACTAAGAGAGCCTGTTTGAGCACTGAAAGTACTAAACTTGGTTATGGGCAGCACCCAAATGCGGATTACAGTCTCGTGAGGAGAAATTGAACTGTAAACAAGAAAACATCACAAAAGACTCAGAGGTTTCAATTACGGCCATGCAAACACAATGAGCACAATTAATATGTTACATCACCTTGCAACAACAGCCACTAGCAAGCGCTGTGCTTTATATAAACTCGTGTGGTGTCTAATAGCTAGACACCCCTCATAGTCGCTGGCTTGCTCCTTAATCCTTCCACCTAATAAAGCTGAAGCTAATTGGCTGACCTTCACTGCAGACCACTGATGTAGAGTCATTGCTGCATTACTCCATAGCACTAGATCAATGATCATCTAAAGCATTAGTAAACCCAAGACCCTAAGGGCATTTGTGTGTTTCGAATATGCCTGGCTATTAATCTGACCTCCTAACATGCCCTTTTCTTCAGTAATCCTTATAAATGCAGAGAAAGTTGGTAAATATTGGTATTTCATTCATCTCTTTGAAGTCATTGTCTAAGCTTGATTCTTGCAAAATAGATTTTTTCAGGTGAACCTTCATATCACAATGGCCTTGCTGTTTACATACTGTAACAACCATTCTCTGGAAAACGGCCTCTGACTCTATTCATTTCACTGAAATTTCTGTTAAAGTACAGTAAAATGCTTACATCCCAGAAAAGCAGGCCAAAAGTTTACAGCAGGGCCGGCCCTGGACAATTTGCTGCCCTAGGCGAGATTTTACCCATTCCACCAATAATCATTGTGTTCAAACATTCACACAGACACTGCATAGCTTTGTCTTGTTTTTTATATTTTTA
>JAUMHE010000056.1:12976248-13008276 GCA_032359235.1 Enteromius mattozi | reverse complement strand
ATCGATAACGGCATTCGTTGACAACGAATTTCATTATCGATAATTATCGATTTTATCGATTAGTTGTTGCAGGCCTAATTATTATCGATTTGATTTAAACATTCTGTGCAAGAAAATTACATTTTTTATCTGATTATTCAAAGACAGATTCATGTACAGATTATGCAGCTCTAAAATTCATACATGGGTACAACTTGTGTTTGATTACAAAGCTAATTTCAAAAAACTTTTAATCTTTTAAAAGGTCACACACCTCTTTGGGAGTCTTATGGGCAGCACACAGAAAGATCCACTGCTCAGTGGCAGTCATCTGAGTACACGTGTCAGGATGACACTCATTCTATGGAGCAAAGACATCACACATCATTGTACTGTCTTTATAAAAATCTGTAGATGTCTGTAAAGTGAATGAAAGATAATTACCTGCAGTTTAACTGCTAAGCCATTGAGCTCCAAACAGAATTGCCTATATGTACATACAAAACATGATATTTAAAATTTACACAATTCAATAACCCCGAAGATACCATTAAAAAAAAAAAAAGGAGCATCCGATAAACATTTTGTTGACCAACTTTACATTGTCTTCAAATTCTGTAATTACATCTATAACTAGACTGTTGACCCTACTTCAACACATCCATAAATCTAACCATGCTACAAAACCATATCTCAGCTAAACAGCAACAAAAGCATTTTGCAATACAACTTCAACACAAAGTACACATTTTTACGCAGGTACATAGTAGTTAAAGATGACATATAATTTAATATCAAGTGGGACCTATATTGTCATCAAGAACTATGTGTGTCTTTTTAACTAGACATAGATGATGTGAAGGATGAAATGAAGGCTAATAATATACCTGAGATGTTCATATTTCCACACCCCCTCATCCTGTCCCTCTGGAGGCTCCATAATCTTCTCTATGTTGGAACAATCTGAACGGATGTTCTGCTGAATATACTGAAAAGCAAAAAAAACAAACAAAAAAATTATTCACAATAACTAAAATAACAAAATATAATGATCTTCAGCAAATAACTTTAGTTTGTTGCTCAAAAGTTACTGCACTGCTTAAAGGGACTTAAAACATGGTGCAAAAATCACATTGACACTTTTTTACAATGCTTTTTTGTCACTTTGTGGAACATTGGCCACGGTCTGAAAAAAGTGCCCCCTTTAAAAAAAGCTCTCACCTGTTGCACTGCCAGTGTGCTATCCATCTCTTCAAAAGACTCATCAGACCAGTTATAGAAGTCCTAATAATGAATAAAACAAACACATTTTAAAAAAAACAACACAAGAATATTTTGTACAGTTCAACCACTGTTAAGCAAATTTTGACAGTACAAATGTGATACATATATACTTCAAAGCTTTTAGCAAAATGTACTACCGTTTCTACGCTGTTACAATAGTTAGTTTAAAAAAACATGGTGAAATTTCACAATGATTATGTCAATTACTTTATATATTAGGGACTGAAAAAATCAGTGTATAACACCTGAAAGCTCCAAGACTCTTACATAAAATCTTATATTATGTTAACTGTGTTTCAAATATAATAATTTATTGTATTTGAGCGTCAGCGGTAATATTCATCCGGGTAAGTTACTTCAAGACGGCTGCTAACGTTAGCTGACTGCTGTTTGCCAAAAAACTAGATCGTGAAAGCCTGGCATTTCAGACACCTCCTGCTTCATACTTCATTACACATACAAGTACTTTCAAGAAGAACATAAATTCTATCACGAATTAAATTGAACATGATATTCAGCTAAAACCATCCATTTGAGAACCATTAGTTGTCTCGGCTAACTGCTAGCTTAGCTCCTTAGCATATCTGCGGCTTCCGCTCGCAGGGGAACAAATCGTTTTTTGTGTAAATATGACATTAGAATATACTATACGAACAGATTTGCGTTTGTTAAACGCCTTCAAACGTTATTCGCTGTTCATTTTACCTTCGCCTTGGTGCCTGGTCTATTCCTCCTCAGAACAGCTGTGCCCTCCGCCATGACCATCTCGACAGATTTAGAGTTTGGTTGACAGCGCGCCCCCAGAGGACGAGTAGCGCTACTGCAGGAGGAGCTCAGATACAGTGACCAAAACAAACACTATTTTATTTTTTATTTTTTTAGATACAGTGACTAAAACAAACATTATTTTATTTTTTATTTTTTTAGATACAGTGACTAAAACAAACATTATTTTATGTTTTATTTTTTATTATTATTATTTTTTTTTTTAGATACAGTGACCAAAACAAACACTATTTTATGTTTTATTTTTTTTATTTTAGATACAGTGACCAAAACAAACACTATTTTATTTTTTTAGATACAGTGACTAAAACAAACATTATTTTATGTTTTATTTTTTTAGATAAAGTGACCAAAACAAACATTATTTTATGTTTTATTTTTTTAGATAAAGTGACCAAAACAAACATTATTTTATGTTTTATTTTTAAATTTTTTATTTTTTTTAGAGACAGTGACCAAAACAAACACTATTTTATGTTTTATTTTTTTATTTTATTTTTTTTAGATACAGTGACCAAAACAAACACTATTTTTTTTTTTTTTAATTATTATTATTTTTAGATACAGTGACCAAAACAAACACTATTTTTTTTCTTTTTAATTATTATTATTTTTAGATACAGTGACCAAAACAAACACTATTTTATGTTTTTTTAATTATTATTATTTTTAGATACAGTGACCAAAACAAACACTATTTTATGTTTTTTTTTTTTTATTTTAGATACAGTGACCAAAACAAACACTATTTTATGTTTTATTTTTTTAGATACAGTGACCAAAACAAACACTACTTTATGTTTTACAAATATTTTTTATGTATAGTGTTTTTGTATTTATTTTGAACGTTTTTTTAAACTGTTTTATTTGATCTTGTGCCTGCTAAATTAACACTGCCAATTATGAAAATAATAACTAGTCTGACCAGCTAGCAGTTAGCCAAGGGATAACCAATTTCACTTTTATTAAAATCAAAGAGTTTAAGCAACTGCATTGAAAAAAAATTATGAACAGCCTTCAAAATAGATGCCTGTAATAAGCTGTTTATGCATCTGGCCCCTGTGGAGAAACTTCAGGTGGCATCTCATATGAATTTTACTCCTTCCATCTAGCCATTCCATAAAGACCTGACTAATGGAGTTCTGCAGGGATAATTAGCCATGAATTTTTTTTTTTTTAAAGACTCAGGGACCTTCTGGTATAAACACAAAGCCTTGAGTCCATTTATTCATTTCTTGGCGCTTTATCATACATTTAAATAATAGCCGCAGTGAACCAAGCTTCCAAGAGTGCACTACCAAATTTAAATTTCTTTCATTCTTACATCTATTCATTAATACTATATATGTGCACATACTGATTATTCTAAATCATGTCAAATAAGACAAAGCCATTTTTGGAATATTTGAATAATCTTTAATGAATAAAAATGTCATGGCAGTTGAAAAACACCGTGATTAAAAGGTATAGGGGTCTGGATAACTTTCAGAAGGCACTGTACTGTTATTATTTTAGTTATTCCTTCTGATCACACCCTGTAGCACATATTCATAATTCAAAGGAAAGTATTCATGGAATGAAAAGTTGTCTGGTAAAACATTTTTAATCTTTTTTTTTTTTTTTTTTTAAATAACAATTTTTAATCTCTAGTTCATCAATTACTTTATAATCACAATTTAAAAAAATCTATCTGACTCCATAATTAACTTCTACAACTTTATAGTTAAAGAATTCATACCTAGCCATAAGATAAAACAAACCATTCATGAATATGTAATATAAAGTAATTGCAATTATTTTAGTCTGTATCCTAATACACAGACAGTCCATATCCATGTTTCAACATTCACATGTTCAATCGCAAACTGTTCCATGAAGAAGCAAGATGAAACATCAAGATCTTTTTATTTTAAACAAAACTTGATCATACTTATTTACAATTGAATGACATAGAAAAAAAGAAAACGAACATGGAACACCCATTCTCTCTATGGACTCCAGAATGACACAGATGGTTGAAAACGCAGACTTCATTCTACATATTTGCCAAGAATATCTCCATCCCGGAACAGGAAATAGTCCTACAAAAGAAAATAAAAATACAAAAATGGCCATTTTATAAATCAAGTCACTCTTTTACTATACAATTATAAAATATAATTTGGTTACATGTCTTCTATAGAACTTAGTCAGGATTTCACCATACTTAATATCTGACAGGAATCATGACCAAAGATCTAACCTTATCATCAAGAATAACTTTCGTTCCTCCATACTCTGGCAACAGAACTTTATCCCCAACTTTGACACAGACAGGTGTTAATTTCCCATCCTGAAAGACAGACAGCAATTAAACTCTGAGCCTGCATCACACACTGTAAAGAAAATATTTAAATCAGATCCTAAAGCATTAGTTAATAAGGAAGCTACCTTCCTGGTGGATCCTGGACCCACTGCCACCACTGTAGCCTGCAGCACTTTAGCTTGAGACTTCTCTGGAATCATGATGCCTCCTTTTGTCACCGTCTCTGCAGCTAGCCGCTCCACCAACACACGGTCGAACATGGGAAGAAATTTCCGGAAAGCCTGCTTTGGGGCAAAGGCATGTTTAGTACAGTGTAGAAATAGTCTATGCATGTTTTGCAACACCACTAGGGGGCATTGCAAACTAGAAAAGAGAAAATTATTTCCTTTTTATTATTATTTATTTTTATTAAGTCTTCCTTTTCCTCTTAAGGTTTTACTAAATTGTCTTTGCCCAAAAGCGTTCAAAAAATATTAATCAAATAAAAAACTATTATGGTTACATTCACTTTTAACTGTACTTGTACATGTGTCATCGTGACAATAAAGTTGAATGTAATCTAAAAAGCAGGCCTTTAAGTAACGCATCCTAAAATGTACTACTGGAAGTTCTTGACTTCGGGTGACAGCTTTAATTTACCTCCCATCCAGATTACAAATTTTAGGCTACTAAATTAGATGCATATTTAAAATGGATACCTTTAAGAAAGAAAAAAAAAAACACTATTACTGTTCACAAAGTTTTAAAGACAAGAAGCAGATGTGTATGTGACCTTGAGACAAGGTCATGTGTGAGGGAGGGTAGCTGGGACAGGTTTATGTGGGGGAGGAGAGACGTTTGGAGGTTTTGTAAATGTTTACTATCCTGCTGAAGGACAAAAGGACAGGCGACATGATAACCCCCCCAAGGCTGAATGGTTCGGAACGTAGAAGACTCTAGAATGAATCAGTTGTGCATTTCATCTGGCCTTATAATACATTTAAAAGAAATTAATAATTCAAGTCACAAATGTATTTCTTAGTTGTCTGGTAGTCAATGAATTATAAGCATTTTTGATTAATATGCTATGGTAATGTTTTACAAGGTAAATAATAGAAATAATAAGTTGTCAACCCCTTGAGATAATATTTAATCACGGTCAGAATCTAACTAGAAACGTAATAATCACAGTTACAGCACATCACAACGCACATGTGTTCGCCTCCTTTCAAAAATGACCCGGAAGTTCATATCTTGCTGAAACTCTATTGGCTGTAATGAGTCCAGCAGAGTGTGACACCCTGATTCAAGAAATTAAGAGGATTGAAATATATTGACTTTTCACACGTTAGATGTGACAGGACCTGCAAGACAAATACTTTATACGCTTGAACAGAAAGGATCATTCCACTCGCTGTCATATAAAATAAAACAGTTATGCAGTAAAAATAAATATACCACCTTTTTAACAATACTTGTCTATAAACCAACGATTTGCTAATATTTTATGATAGGAAACCTTTGTGAAATCACCAATCCTGCTCACAGAGCATCACTCATTTAAAACCTTTCTCACAAACGCTCCGTGTATTAAAGTACAACACGCTTAGCATCGCATCATTGTGTTATATTAACGTGACCTTGCAGCTGCAGCGGTATAAAACATTGTTTTTAAGTCACCCAAGTCAAACAGCTATAAAGTCATGTCATTCAGGTGGTGCAGCTTGATAAATTATCTTACGGGTCTTACCATTTTAGCTGATCTTTATAAAAAGCGCGTGCAGCACAGCAGCATAAGACAGTCACACTGAACCACTTCACTAGCGCGATCCACGTGAAGAAGAAATGTCTGCAAGGGCACTGCGCATGCGCCGAAAACTAATCCTTACCGACCCCCGTCCTGCAGTCTAGAATATTCCTCGATCGCCTAAACGTTACACAAAGACATTTATTCATTTTTTATTTGTTTCAAAGGAATTGCTGCTTATAAATAACAAAAAGGAAGTAAAAACGACCTAAATTGGTACCTAAATAATACAATAACTAATATTACTAACCCGCTGTAATAACCAAATAAATAATTATAATACACAAATACGAATTTATTAACTTATATAAATCAATATAGTATTTAATATATAAGATTTTAAACAAAACCAAAGAAATTTGTAAAACGCAATAGCATTTCTTGTTGCACAATCTTGACCTCTGACGTCTTTTTTTCTCCAATAAAATCTGCGAAAATTCTCGAACTTGACGCCCCGGATCGAGCATAACAACAATATAAGGTGCTGTTTTAATTTATTTTATTTAGAAATTCCTTCAGAATGAACGACACATGTTCAGTTACATTGAAACAAAAAGCAAATCAAGGCATCTTTGTATTTAAGAGCACAATGCGTATCTATTGTTTGATAATATTGGATCCTTCAGATGCCAGGGCGGGGCGGAGGTTACCCGGATGAAGAACACATGTGAGTTCAGTGTAACTGCAGCAGCTCTAAAGCGGCTCCTCTTCTTATATCATTCAGTCTGCTGTGCTGACGGACACGCGCATCCCTTCATTCACCTCCAGTTACTCTGCAGTAAGTATATCATAGCATTATACTCATTTGTAAAAGCATATCAACACACTATACTGCATAACGCTGTTTACTGGCCTGATAATATAAAGATTAGTGAAAGGCAGATATGTAACATCATTTTGTAATGCCAGAGCTGTCAGTTGGTTTTTTCGGAGCTTTAAGTAACATTGTGCACGTTTAATGCGTAATTAGCTGTCATTTAATCCTGTCGTATTCTAGAACATTTAGACTTTTAGATGCTGATGGCTCTCTTTAGAATAATTGGCATGAGAGCAACAAATATATTAAGCATATCACATGCATTGCTTGGTAATTATAATGCATCAGTGTCATACCTGCTTTATTGACTACTGCTTCGTTATCAAATTAATAAAACTCAGTCTTAACTGAAATATAGTGGTGATTATAGCTTGCATGCTAACTATAGCAAGTTCTTTGATGTTGAGGCCTAGAAATTTTACTTTTAGACATTTTATGTTATGCACTAAATATGTAATCGGTATCAGGCCTACAGTGGGTAGTTTTGCTAAAACAAAAGCAATACCTCGGGAACTTTGTAACTTGAACGCATGGGGATCATTTCCGTCTCTTTCGTGACGCGGAGTGATTTTGACCTTGTGACGCCCTGAACACACGTGGGGTAGATGAAAGACCACTACAGGCTCTGAATGACGCGTGTACTTCACACGAACATTAGCACTTTTTAGTTTGGTGTAATTATGACCGGCTACCGTTGCTTTTTTTAAAAACTTTTCCTCTTCTTTTTTTATGGTTGGTGATCTGGCTTTGAACATTGCAGTAACTGTTCAGATGAACCATGCCAGTGATGAATATCTCCTCGTGTTTTCTAAAGCACGTTTTAACGGGAAGCCTTGATATTTTGAACACAGAATATGATGAGGATAAGTTAATGAATGAATGAATCCGGCAAAGATTCATATAATCCTTTCAGGGGCCAGCGGGGGCAAAGACTAATTTTTGGCATCCGGATTTTTTTCTCATGTGACCTCAACACAAGACTTGAGTTTTTTTTTCAGTGGCTTGGGTGGGAAAGGATTATGAGATTGAATATCATGCATAAAATGTATCTGCTGTATGACAGATATCAATACAACTATTAAAAAACACACGCTTGTATGTGACTAAGTTCCATAATCAAAAAAAGACAAGAGTTCTGTCGGCGACTGTCAGCCAATCAGAAAAGGCTCTCTACAAACATCAGCCAATGACATGGGTTTTAGGCGGGGCTACCTGTTTGGCTAAATCAGTTCTCAACTGGGGTTTCTAAGGGTGTCTCTTTTTTTTTTTTTCTTTTCTTTTTTTAAATAGTGAGATGTATATAAAATTAGATTTTTTTTCATTTTAATGTATCTATGGGCTTGGAAACACACATAAGAGAGTCTCATTCTTAAGCTGTGATTGTAGACTTTGGAAAGTCATGTGAATTAATCATAATTTTTCAAAGAATATATATATATATATATATATATATATATATATATTTATTTTTTGTATGTTTTTTCCTAGTCATGCCAAGCTCTAAAATATTTTATCAAGTAAATGTTGAGTAAAATAATTTTTTATTACTAATCCTTATCCAATAAATCATGAGCAATTGATGAAAGGCCCTGGAAAATTGTGGACAATTGGGCCCCTGTTCGAAATGATTGGAGTGTTTCTGAAAAGTATCTTTATTTTTATTTTAATGATGTAAAAATCACAAATATCATCAATGATCTGAATAAAATGTTCTGCTTCTACTCTTTCTCATAGAAATGCTGCGTTTACCCAGTGTAATGAAACAGATGAGACCAGTGTGCAGGGCGCTGGCCCCTCACCTGACCCGTGCATATGCCAAGGACGTCAAATTTGGAGCAGATGCCCGCGCCCTCATGCTCCAGGGCGTTGACCTGCTGGCTGATGCTGTGGCCGTCACCATGGGACCAAAGGTATGCTGAATTTAATCAGTCGCCAGAGGAACAGCAGATATGTTGCTCCTCTTAAAGTCACATTTGTAATCATTAATGACAGAAACAACTAGATTTGCCTCTCTCCCTCAGGGTCGCACCGTTATCATTGAGCAGAGCTGGGGCAGCCCCAAAGTCACCAAAGATGGTGTCACAGTCGCCAAAAGTATTGACTTGAAGGATAGGTATAAGAACATTGGGGCAAAGCTGGTACAGGACGTGGCCAACAACACTAACGAGGAGGCTGGAGACGGCACCACAACGGCCACAGTTTTGGCCCGTGCTGTTGCCAAGGAGGGATTTGACACCATCAGCAAAGGTGCCAACCCTGTGGAGATCCGTAGAGGAGTCATGTTGGCGGTGGAGGAAGTCATCAATGAACTCAAGAAACTCTCCAAGCCAGTCACAACACCAGAGGAAATTGCTCAGGTAAGAAATGCTCACTAAATATAGTATGTTTTTTTTTTTTTTTACTTTTTTTTTTTTTTTACTTTTTGTTTGTCGATCTTTCTTTGGTATAGGTGGCCACTATTTCTGCCAATGGAGACACTGAAGTTGGCAACATCATCTCCAATGCTATGAAGAAAGTGGGCCGCAAGGGTGTTATTACAGTGAAGGTAGGTGGCTACAGCAGAAGTAGTATTTAGTACAGGCGGAATGATGGTTTGATCCTTAAAATACCTCACACTTGGGCTGTACTTCTTGTTTAAAGGATGGTAAAACCCTACATGATGAGCTTGAGATCATTGAGGGCATGAGGTTTGACCGTGGCTACATTTCTCCTTACTTCATCAACACAGCTAAAGGTGGGTATTTTGTAATAGAAGCTTGTGTTTGTATTAGTATGAATTGGATAGTTCACCCAAAAATGAGCATTCTGTCATCATTAACAAACCTGTGTGAGTTTTTTCTTATGTTGAAAATAAAATAAGATATTTTAAAGAATGCTTGTATTTAAACAGTTGACGGTCCCCATTGAGCTCTATAGCATTTCATTCCTTTCTGTGGTGGTCAATGGGGGCCAATAACTGTGTGGTTCTTCAAAATATCATCTTTTGTGTTTGGAATGACATAAGTGAGTAAATGGGAAAGTGTAATTTTTGGGTGAACCATTCCTTTAAGGCTGGAGTGACAAACGGCATATATTCTGTTTTCAGGCCAGAAGTGTGAGTTCCAGGATGCTTATTTGCTTCTGAGCGAGAAGAAGATCTCCAGTGTACAGAGCATCGTGCCAGCATTGGAACTTGCCAACCAGCATCGCAAGCCTCTGGTCATCATTGCTGAAGATGTGGATGGAGAGGCACTCAGCACTCTGGTTCTCAACAGGTTTGTCTCTCTAAAAAAAAAATAAAAAACACCTTAGCATAAGGTATAAATAAAGTAAACTCTTAAATAAATTCATTCTAGAAATATGGATTCTAAATGTGGAATCTCCAAACAGCTTTCAGAATATTCAGCTTTTTAAAAAAATGTCTTCTCATATTTAAAACTATGTATATATGTGTGTGTGTATATATATATATATATATATATATATACTTTCTTAATGACATTTGCAATATACTGTAGTATTAGCCAGAGATATATTAAAGTTACTAGTAACTTTGACGGAAGCCTTCTTTTTGTAAGGTATGATCCTTTTGAAGTTTAAGAATAGGCTATTATTTAAAGGTTATGGGTTAAAGGTAAATGCTAAATCTCGCCAACAGGTTAAAGGTTGGACTTCAGGTCGTTGCAGTCAAGGCTCCAGGATTCGGGGACAACAGGAAAAACCAGCTGCAGGATATGGCAATTTCCACTGGAGGCACGGTATGTGTATCTGTATTCATTACATTAATAGCTCATTTCATATATATCTTATTTATATAATGCTTTGACATATTGTAATTATGGCATGTATCATCTGTACTTGAGGTACTTGCCATTGCCCATAATAACATGATAAAGTCTGTTAACACACCTGATGTGTTTCACTGTGTTTTCAGGTCTTTGGTGATGAGGCTGTGGGTCTAGCCATTGAGGATATCCAGGCACATGACTTTGGCAGAGTCGGCGAGGTCATTGTGACAAAGGATGACACTATGGTCCTCAAAGGCCGTGGTGATCCAGCAGCCATCGAGAAGCGTGTGAATGAGATCGCTGAACAGCTGGATAGCACAAACAGTGACTACGAGAAGGAGAAACTCAATGAGCGTCTGGCCAAGCTCTCTGACGGAGTTGCTGTGATTAAGGTATAAGAGCACGAAGAATGTAATCGACATTTATTAGTATAGTGTGTCAATCATCATTATAAGAAAATCATTCTCTTTATTAGGTTGGAGGAACAAGTGACGTTGAAGTGAATGAGAAGAAAGACCGTGTCACTGATGCGCTGAATGCCACTCGAGCTGCTGTGGAGGAGGGAATCGTTCTTGGAGGAGGATGTGCCCTGCTGCGCTGCATCCCAGCCCTGGACAACATCAAACCCGCCAATGATGATCAAAAGATTGGTAAGGACTGAAGTGTAAATCTCATCTTGCAGATGTCCTGTAAGAAATAACCCCGTTAACTTCCAGAAACTTGACTTTTCCTTTTTTTACTTTCCACTCCTAAAGGTATTGACATCATTCGCAGATCACTTCGTATTCCAGCAATGACTATTGCCAAGAATGCAGGAGTTGAGGGCTCTCTGGTGGTGGAGAAGATCTTGCAGAGTGCTCCAGAGATTGGATATGATGCTATGAATGGAGAATATGTCAATATGGTGGAAAGAGGCATTATTGACCCCACAAAGGTGTGTGTTTGGGATTCACAAACTTGCAAATTGGCTTAAATCAGTAACATGGCAGAGCAGTTTCTGTTAATTAATATCTTGACTGGTCAAACTTCTTCTTTTTTTTTTTTTTTTTTTTAAAGAATACTTTAAATAAACACTTCAAAAGAACAGTATTTGTCTAAAACGCATTTATAAACGTTTTTTTTGTTGCTGTTATGATGCCTAATGTAATTTGCTGCCTAAATTATTTTGTAGCATTTAAATAGTTTTTACTAAAACACATAGTATTAAAAATGCAATAAAAATCAGTTATTGGCCATAAAATAAAATAATTATTGATTGTAATGTTGGTGCATCCCTGTCAAAAACACAACGCTCCTTATGTTCAGTGAGTGTATTATTGTCTTTGTCTCCCCCTGCAGGTCGTGAGGACTGCACTGCTAGATGCTGCAGGCGTTGCATCTCTGCTGTCTACTGCTGAAGCCGTTGTCACAGAGATACCAAAGGAGGAGAAGGAAATGCCAGCTGGAGGAATGGGTGGAATGGGAGGCATGGGTGGCATGGGAGGCATGGGATTCTAAACCCATCTGCACTGACTTTAGTGAAAGGGTTGTGGGCAGGGGACATGATTTGCCCCTCCCTTTCGACTTGGAAAAACCTGCCGAAATTGAGTGCTGGTGGTCTGATCATGGAGCAAAAGAAATGGACCTTACAGTCTCCCATCCTTCCACCACTATGTCCAATCTTATCTCTCTACTCATGGCTGAAGATGTCACCCTACTGCTTTAAAGACAAGTTCTTGATAATGCAACCAGGGAGAGTCTGTCTGCCTTTGTTCTATAACATTGTGCTCATCACCGTCTAATGGGAAAGTGCATTTAACATAATGCATACTGTCATGCTGTTGTGTTGTACGAATGTCATTGTGCGTATAGCTGGTTTTGAATCAGACCATCTGTAGAGGCTTTAAAAGCCAGGATGTTCAGGTTAAAGTTTGTCTTCATGTGCAAGAAAATAGTAGGAACTTTGACCAGAAAAAAAAAAACAAAAAAACCCCAAAAAACAATTCCATTTCATTCATCAGTTCACTTTTTTTTTGTACACTGTTCATTGTTTCATATAAAAATAAACACCTCGTTTGAGGATTACACAACTGTGATGAAGCAAGTACTTGTTTTGCCTTTAATTGTTACTTTAGTTTTTCTCAATGAATAGAAATATGTTAATATCAGCTTAAAATATTGGGTGATAATGTTCCTAGTTTCGTTTTTCTTAAAGGGATAATTGTCCATTCAGACATTTATCAACATGTTTTTCTAAACCTCTGGCTTTTTTTTTTACCTGTGGAACACTATATATTACATTATTAAAGTCAGAGAGGTCCAAAACAACATTTAATGGCACTGAACAGCATTTTGGACACTTTTTTAAATTTTCATTTTTGGGTGAACTGTCCCTTTAAAATCTGAGGGTTGAACATCTTTTAGCCAAGACTAGAGTTTGGTAAGAATGTTGAGTGGAGGGATGGGCAAACTTGTTGCACAGCAGTTTTTACAACAGCCATGCAAGTGTATGCCCAACAAAATATTGAATATAATTAGTGTGCAGTTATTCTAAACTTTTGAGTAGTGGTGAAGAATAGTGTTTCAAAAAAACTGCTGTTCATTAAGAGAATTACTTGTTTGTTTTGAAAGGTACATTCTCTATGAATGTGTAACAATGATCATTCAACGTTTTATACAATATAGTCATTAATTCTGTATTTTTTATTTAATAAACTTCAGTGTTCACAAAGAAACGGGTTTTGTCCTGTTGATGTCACAGTCAATAATGTACTTCCTTGTTCGTAAGATTTTACATTAAAAATATTTGTATAAATCAACTTAAAGTGACAAAATTATCACTGAGGTGTAGCTTGACAGTTAACACATTTTATTACTAATCTCAGCATAAAATGGCACTCACAACTAAGGCAGAGCCTTGATTTTTAATAATGGATTGGATTGTGAAAAGTGGGCATTCCTACTCCCGGACTACTCCCCTCGAAAAGGCTATTGTCTTAAAAGTGAAACATATTTATACTACATAGGCAAACACTTGTTTCTTTATCATACATACCGATAGGACCAGAAATATGTTAAGTCTTTACTTGTTGACAATTATGTGAATAATACAGCGACACTCTCTCTTTTAGTAAGTAATTAAAGTAGATGTTCACCCTTAAATCTTCACTGATTTGGAAGCTGCATTGACATTTCAAATTACCAGGGAATAACAAAAAAAAAATTGGCTCACACTTAAAGTGTTTGACAGATCTGCTGCTGCTGCTAATAAAAAAAAATAATAAATAAAATACATATATTTATTTAATATTCACAGCATTTAAAAGTGTTTTAGTAACTTTCAGTAATCAGTTACCGATAATATTTTATGAATAAGTTCCTTCTGATTACAATAATACTTCTATCTGCTTAACTGTTTTGAAATAACAATATTATAAAATACTATTAATTAGTATTTCTTCAGGATGTATTCTGTGAGTAATATGCATTTTTTGCATACTACTTAAAAATAAAAGTAGCAGGCAGCATACTGTATATCCTGCACATTTTGCATAACGCTAATATTAAATTTCAACAGAGCTAAAGAGATGTAATTAGATCTCAAGGCCATCACTGTCACTGGCCACTAGAGGTCATGACACAGGTTACTCAGAAGCCATCTAATATTATCCCTCACATGATCACCCTATTTTAAGTGTGGAAACTAGTCAGAACCAGATGTTGGTAAACAAACAGACACAAGGCTAGGTTTTACATATAAAAATAGTTTATAAACCATGCAGGCAGGATATATATATATATTCACCCACAACACACTCATTTAAACACCTCAATTAAAACAAAAAGAAGAGATCCCAAAAAGAAAGAAAAGAAAAACGAGACAAAAAAAAAAAGATTATTGATTTGTTTTTTATAGCTCAATTGTACACTAAAGTTTAGTCTGTGGTCTTACACTGGATATGTACACGTGGTTAACCCATAACCAAAATAAATACAGGATACTCGTATACATGTTTTTAAGATAATGATAAATAATATGTAACCTTCTCTGTAAAAGGCAGTAAGCAGTAAGCGAGCAGGCTATGGACTGGAATCTTTAAAAGGTCTGTGTTGACGGATACCTCACTACAATCTGATGAGAGCTCTGGGAAAGTTTGCTAAGTTCCACTCCGTTTCCCAGAGTTTGGGCCCTTTTAGAAGCAGTGGATATCGTAGATGGGTGAGCAGTCTGTTAAAAACAACATACAAACATATTGCACACCTCTGCGAGAGAAAAGCAGTCTTTAATCTGGACACTTAAAATCATCTGAGGAGTGAACACTGCACCACAGAGTGCACCACTGCCAGGACTAAACTGTGCAAAATGGTATAACGCAAGGCCGTGCGGTGAAAGGTAGCCTCTTAGCGTTTATTTTTCATGCCCTTTTTTGTGCTGGTATGCAGGAATACAACAGACCTGAGTCCAGTGTGTAGCCTTGATACCCTGATAGCACTTTGTGCATTTGGCTGCAGCAACAGTCAGTCTTCAGCACGCGACACATGCACTCAAGTTAAGTCTCCTCATCCCTTTCTTGAAATGGATCACCTAAAAGCTTTTTAATAAATACATCACTCACCTGTTGTTTAAACTGTGTAACATGACAATCTTTCCATAAAATATCTCAAAATAACATCCTCTTGAAGAAACCCATGACCTTTGTCTTTTGTGCCATTCGTGAAGCCATAATGGTTTTTGGCAGCGGTTTAAAAACCATTTCAAGGTCCTCATTAAAAAGAAATATACGGCTCAAGGTGCCATACTGATAGTGGGTTTTAAAAAGTTAACATGGAGGTAGTGGAGCAGGGCTCAGCGGGCACAATCATGCTCTCCATGAAAAGATCCAGCTAGATATGTTTTTTGTTTTTTTTTTGCATAAAATTTTTTTTAAATCAACTGGTTTGTTTGGACCAGGCACTGACGATATTCAGGCACACAGAGCTCCCGCTCTCTCAGCTGTCTTTGTAATACTCTAAATGTATGCTTTCAGTAAAACCCCCAATTCCCTGAACAACATCCCCCCCCTCCCCATCCGTCTGAAGCTGTGGAATGAACTACGTGTGGTGGACCTCGTGGAACATCAGTTCGCGTGGGATCTGTGTCTCTGGGCCATATAGCTTGGACGCTCGCCGCTCAAAGGCCGACACCATCTGCTTCACGACCTCGTCGAAGAAAACGGTGGCCAACTGAGAATGCAGGAGCGAGCGGAACTCAAAGGAAATCTAAGGACAAAACAGAAGCAGGGAATCAACACTTGGTTAAAGTTTCACAAACTGATTCAGAGACTAGGGTTCCATATGTAAAACCCATAAAGCTTTCAAGACAGACCTAACATAAGCTCTAAGGTTGTTAAATGATGGCACAAGCTTATGTGAAAAAGTCAGTGCGATGACTTATAAACAACGTAATTGCAAAAAATGTTTAACAGTCAAACTCTGGAAGCAATGAAATTGATTGGTGATCTTGTTTCAGCATTGCAGCAAAAATGCTTTCACCATTAAATCTTCCAAGCAGTGTGTTTTTTGTAGCATAGAGTAATCCAGACATAACTCTAAATGAACCTTTTACAGTATTAGAAATCCTTAATGGGATGAGTAGATCTTTTATATCCTAATAAAAGTCCACTACATAGTCTTTTTAAATTTTATTTATTTTTTTATTTCTGTTCTAATTCTTAAACGTGTCAAAAGGACTTTAAAGGGTTAGTTTACCCCCCCAAAAAATAATTCTGTCATTACTTACTCTCGTGTCATTCCAAACCCATAAGACCTTCGTTCATCTTCGGAACACAAATTAAGATGTTTTTGATGACATCAGAGAGCCATCTGTCCCTCCATAGACAGCAATACAACTGAAATGATCCCAGATCCAGAAACGTAGTAAAAACATCGGTAAAACAGTCCATGTAACATCAGTGGCTCAACGTCACTTTTGCGATGCTACGAGAATACTTTTTTGTGCAAATAAAACAATAAAATAATTTACTCTTCTCCTGTGACTTACGTCTTCCGCCATGCTCCGTATACGCAAGCTTTTATGTATTTGATGTAATCAGCCTTGTTTACATCAGGGTGAAAGCACACGCATGTGCGTTATCTGCAGCTGTTTACGTCTAGAGGAAAGTGTACGCTTAATGGCAGAAGATTTAAGTCATAGGAGAAGAATGGTTGAGTATATGATGTTATTCTTGTTTTCTTTGTGAAAAAAAAAAAACAAGTATTCTCCTATCGTCTCAAAACTGAAGTTGATCCACTGATGTCACATGCACTGCTTTACCGGTGTTTTTACTACGTTTCTGGATCTGGGATCATTTCAGTTGTATTGCTGTCTATGGAGGGTCAGATGGCGCTCTGATTTCATCAAAAATATCTTAATTTATGTTCTGAAGATGAACAAAGGTCTAGGCAAGCACTCTTAAACATACTTAATAGTAAGATTTAATATTAAAGTTTAAATATACATTCCACATTATCATTATTCCACATACCACATTATATCACATTCCAGCTTCACCTGAGGATGATAAACCAGACTGTGCTTGTAATACTTACAGCAAAGTCAAGAGTGCATGTACGGGGGTAGCCAGGAAGACCAGGGCTGAAGCGCCACACCGTCTCCAAGTGATTGAAAAGTTTTCCATCAGAGCAAGCTGCCTGAAGATGCAAAAAAGCAACGGAGTTTAAAACAACTTTCAGCTCATACACTTTATTGACAACACCAGTATTAAGAAGTACTGGTCTCCCATCAATCTATAAAATAGATTGACTAAAGAAAATGAAGTGATGTGCATACTTTGACCATATGCGGACGAACTGTAGTAACGAGCGAGGTGTAGTTTTCTACCACAGGAGGGAAGCCCACAGACAGCTTGGCCTTGCAAAACCCAGAGCGGCGGAATATAACGTCTGAGCGCTTGCACCAGGGCACGAACAGCAGGTAGTCTTCCACTTTGGCCACAACCTCATACATTTCTTGCATTGAGTACCTGTGTGCCAAGGGAAAGACAGTTAGCCAGGATAATACAATGGTGTTCTGTGTGCTGATGACATCAAAAACAAACTGTTTAATTTTAGTTTTGGGTGTAGTAGTCTCAAAGTGACTTACAGTATACTGAATGCATAGGAGTAATCCAGGGTTAAGTGCTCAAGGGCACAATAGTGATAGCTCATAAACTTTCTTATTACCAGCCCTAAGCTTTAGTCATTATGCCACAACACAGACTGCATTTACAGTCTGAAGAGTGCAGAGTCCAATAATAATCTAACTTTGGAGTCATGGCAGCTCATAACCTCACTGGATGCATTAAATACATCATCACTGTACAGGTGTGACCCAAATAAACAAAAAACAAAAAGGTTGTTGTTAAAGTTGAGAATGGATTTAGTGCCGTCACTAAAAGGTTTCTGATGGTTGATTCAGAGAACCAATCAGATATCACACTATATCAGTGTGTGACTGACTCACTGCTAGACGTCACTGCACAATGGAATCAAGACAGAAGAAAGGTCAAACACGGTTTGTTTACAGTCACTTTTCTGTACACAGGATCCAGAGGTAAACATGGATATCTTAAGTTTCAAGGTCTCATTATGGACTATTCTAAGACCTTCACATTAAAGATAACAGATTAGATAAAATATTCATAGAAATGACTATGTCCCTCAATATCTGCTTGTTAGCCACAATCTGTCAAATATGATCTTTATAAAAATCTTCTGACTACATAGGTTTGCTCAGTTTAGTTCCTTGATATGCATGTAGTCATTCCGTACATGCTTTTATGCAAATCTACTATGAACATTTATTATAAAGACTTTCCCCTGAAGTAATTTGGAATTTATTGTGGACATTAAGAACATTGTCCCTCTGGAGATCCACCTTCCTGTAGGATCAATTTCCAACCCAGTCTCAGTCTAGTCAACACAACCACCAACCACCTCATGTGTACCACACACAAATATCACAATCATAGTCTAAAAACCATTTGGAGTAACTGGCTTCTACTTCATTTTTGGCAGCCTGGGCTCATCATTCACCTGAAAATGAAGCAATGTTTACAAGGATGCTACAACAAGGCTTTTGAAGAAGAACTAATCACTGAATTTGGCAAAATCTTTAAAGATCCCATATTGTACACCTTTTGGGAGTCTTATTTTAGCAGTTGTTGTCCTTAAGTATTTCCCAGATTAATAACAAATAACATCTCAATTTGTTTGACACGTTGAGTTTGTCTTACACGTTAAATGTGATTCACCTCATAGTGAACAATCCTGTCAGACTGTCCATCCTTGGAACGAGCACAAAGGTCGGCCGATCTGGTTTCTTTTGTTAAAGTTAACCTTTTCGACATGTTTCTGTGTTGTCAGCAATGTCATGGATGGTGGGCAGCGCTCGGGTGATGACTGAAGGCGGTGACTGAGTAGTTCTGATGTCACATTTTTATGGAAGTCACAACAGCATGTGAAAAATCACAGCTACTTTATGCAGACTGTAGATTGACCGTTTTGAAACGGTCACAGTTACATAGCCCCTAGATCTCACTTATGAAAAAAGCCAGGAAATGTCAGATTTGACAGTATGGGACCTTTAAATAATACCAAAAAAGTTTTGCTTTAAGCACTAAATGCTAAGCACACAAAGGGAAATTAAGATTAGCAATCCTGTCCTGGAAGACCTCGCCTGCATCAGAATATGCACACTTTTCTCTAAAACAGTGTGCAAAAAAACCTGAAAACTGCATGTTTTCAGATTTTGAAGTCTGAAGTGGACATTTTACTATTGCATATGGTCAAGGAAACTATTAAACGTAATAAAAAAATGAGACATCAAACTTAAAAATAAATGTAAAAAATAAACAAATAAAATTAATTAAGGGGGAGGGCTGTGAGCTAGGTGTAAGTTAAGGCATTTCAAGTGTAAGTAGTTGTTTAACAACACCCATGTGAGTTGTTTTGGTTGTTGTTATGTCATAGGTCAGATGAGTTTGTCCCAGAATCCATAACTATAGAACATACTTCACAGACTGTAGATAAGTTCATCAAACTCAGTATGTGCACACGCGCTGTATTATTGCTGGAATTAAATTCTGCAGGACAGCTGAAGTGGAATGAGCCCTCTGCTCTAAAATTTCAGGCTTCATAAGCGGTTCCTTAGTAACTTGTGATGACGTGTGTAACTGTTGCAGATCATACTCCATTAACCCCAGATACCTAGAAAGCTGACACCAGATATCATTCCCATGCCCTGTTACATAAACAACATTCGCATGGACACTGGGGCTAAAGTAATCATGTAAAAATAGGAACAGATCATGCACCATATCCAACATGGTTGGAAACATACCCAATAATACGTCTTTCAGAGTACTCCTTTCTCTTGTTAAAGGACTCCGAAAGGTTGAAGAAGCTCCTGGCTGGAGCCACCACAGCACGACCCGACACAGCCCTGAAGAGGGGCGGCACCCGGGTCATCAGAATCCCACATGAAGACAGATATCTGTTGACAAAACAGGGTGAAAATATGTCATTCAGCAACAGCAGAGACACTGTATGAGACTTTGTGTACTTGTAATGATTTAGGCCCTATTTGCTTGTTGGATGTCTTTAAGATAGCAGACGTCTCCTATAAGTCAGATAAGAGCAGAGAGAACCCATGAACCACACAGATAGCTGTGTGCAATTAACAAGATTAGGACTCTTAAATCAAGACAAAGACTTTTATCCAAAGGATTATTGAAAATTACTCTTTGGCCTTAATCCAAAGCCAATACTATGTATTTTCAGACTTGAAAAAAAAAAAAAGACTAGACTACTGGGAAATTGACAAGTTTCTAACTAGTGGTCCTTTGTGGGACACACACAAACATTTTTTGACTCAGTGACAGTCTGACAAAGCCTTCACTGAAACACATTCATATTAGCAAGTTTTGTGTAATTAAGTTTGTGTTGTTGAAACTTAACTCATTATCTTGATGACTGGTTGTTCATGTGTATATAAACTATAAAATTACAACAAAAAAATTAAATGTATATAAAACAGAATACTATAAGAAACATATGCACATCCTCTACTAAATTTGAGGTATCCCTAACATAAAACTAAACAACTGTTAACAAATTATATTATAATTCTTATGAGACACTTCAGCTGAAGATTTGAATTAGCTAATGACGGCGGTCAGCAACAGCTGAGTTGACTGAATCTTTAACTTTAAAATGCAAACAGCGTGTGAGAAGTATGTGTTGCCTAGACGTAGTTGCATGGAATTTACAAACAGTACTCTATATGACACCTCTGTGCAAATTGTATGTGGGCAAAAGTGTTTAAAAATGTAGGATTTAAGAGATTTCTGTATTGTCTTCTTTGTTATGCGCTGGCTAATTGAATTTACAAAGGCTCTGAATGACAAGCCTTTGAAATGCTAAATAGGAGCTTAAAAAGCGCCAACTGTGATGCAACCGGCTATACAAATTAAGACCACACAGCTAATCCACAATACCAGCTGTTGTGCATTGGAACATGTACTTCTTCATTTACACTGTTCATCATTAACTACAAAACTTTATGAAGCAGTGCATTCATGCGGTTGTCTGGACAAGGGTTAAAGGAAACATAGGATAGGCATCCCATGACATGTTCACCTGCCCTCCATTTGTCAAGACACAAATCATAAGGAGAGTGTAATCACTGCCCACTACAACCAAGTCAAGGGCAGTAGTAATACCCTTATCCAGTTGTGTCCGATGAGTGTCGGATCAATCAGACACGCAAATCTGAAACGCAAGAGGATGAGGCCTTGCTCTATAAATGGCACAATATCTCCTCAATGGAAAGAGTGGCAGCCAAATTCATTCATGCCTGCACAAGAGCTGTCAAGCATGGCGTAACTGTGACGGAACAGTCACCATCAGAAACTTGACTTGGCCTTATGCCCAGCAGTTACAGCATTTGGCTGTCCAGCACTTGGTTGGGGTACACCATGTCCCTAGCCACAGGTGACAAACGTAACAGCTTGGCTTGTGACATCACATATGCTGCAGACTCCCGTAAATGTGTTTGGAAAGAATTGCTAATGAAGTCATCTGTACTATACACACTTCATATAAGTTTTGCATATATATTTATATGAGTGGCAAATGTTGTTTTTTTTTTTTTTGCATTTCCCTAATAGCAATCATTTGATTGCATTTGATCCGCGGCTATCTTAAATAAATCTGAATTAACACCAGATGTATGGAGTTGGTGACCAGCTTTTCCTAAAAAAATCCTACCATTTTGTTATTTCCTCTTAAAAGGCATTTTAAGGAGTTTAAAGCGACATCAAATCCAAAACATTAGCTTTACGCAGCTGATAATAATTATTTAAAAAACAAGAGAAGCCTTTAACAGAAACACCTGGTCAATTACATAATATCTTAACCTTGCCGCTGTCACTTATTATCTGGCAACCAGTTATGTGACTCCCTCCCACCCACTCCTAAAGTTAGTTTTTAAACACATTTATTTGAGCACCTCATAAGTTTTAATACATTGTTGGACGATAAATAAAGGCTTTATTGACACAAAGTTGTCATGTTGGCCCTAAATTCGCTCCACTTGCAAGAGCGAAACTAACCGTCCAACTAACGAAAGCAGCTCGCGACTTACTTCACTTAATCCCTTCGAGCTTCACGTGAGCGCACACAGACAGTGCGAAACATTAAACCGTCGTTAATTACCTCACTCCATTCCTGCCTGGTGTTTCACGACTGGCTGCGGACGGTAAGTTTCTGATACACTCCGCTACCGCTCTTCTCAAACACCGGGAGCCTCTCGCCATCTTCACTTCACCTCTCTTTCGCCTCCTCCCGTCGAGAACTCTTTTCCCGTCTCGAAGACCAGCCTTCTCAGAGACCCGCCCTAGAATCTCATTGGCTGAGGTTGTTTTCTGTGACCTCTGATTGGCTCATTCGTCTGTCCGTCACGTAGTTAGTCTACTGACGTAAGTGTTTTAATTGTGAAGAGGGTTTGCGTGCGCAGAATTGTCACGGGATGTGAGATTGGGTTGCCCGGGCTGCGCGACCTACAGTCCATAGTTAGAAAAGGTTACAGCTAAATTTGTTTGAGGACACAATGTAAAAGCATTAATAAGTTTGAAAAAGGTAAAATACGTTGAGAAAAAAATGGTTTGAGCAGTGGCGAAGCCAGAAATGTTTAAGTGGGTGGGCCTACAAAAAACTGGGTGATCATAAGCTATGTTTGATCAATTTAGTCTTCTCAAATCATCACGACTTGCCTAAAATAAAATAGCCTACTACGCCATAGTTTATGTAGCCATGATGCTTTAAAAAAAACCTCTAGTTGGATCTCTGCTTCGTTTAATTCCTGTAAAAACATCTGTTTAAAGCAATAAAGAGTATATGCTTGTATATAATGTGGAACAGGTCTTTTAGAAGGCAAAAAAAGTAGATGACATTCCTTGAAAACAACGTGGTCTTTGCGATATAAATATTAAATTATTTAAAATAAATAAGTTAACCTGTATCTTGATGTATCAAATTAAAAATCAACGTACAAAGACAAGCAGAGCAGGGGGTGTACTACAAAGTGTTGACTTTTGCCAGCTGTGTTTGAAGAATAGTCTTTGTGCTCCGCGCACGCGCATTGTTCGTGCCGCAGGGAACGCGCCTGCGCGTTCTCGTGAGCGCAGCGGAGTCGGAAGTGCAGTCAAAGGCCTTCCGGTACTGAGGCACACACAACAGCAGGAAAATGGCGCAGATCGCCAAAACACATGACGGTAAATTCATCTTCCAAAGATTATTGAATAATATTTCGATTTTGTTGTTTATGTCTGACGTTACTTTACATCTGTGGTGTCTGTTCTTTTCTTGTCCTAAAAAGTGGAATTAGCGAGAAACAGCGGAATTAGGCCAGTTTGAGGTGGTGAATAGAATATGGCGTCTGTTCGCTGAATCAAAGCTGGCCGTGGCGCACATTAGAAATATTAACAAATATTCTATTCAGAGATTCGTTTTGTGGTTTATAGCAGAGTTAGATGTAATACTCATTACAGAAATGCGCATTGGTGTATAGACCGTTTGTCTTTTATTGAATAGAGTTTGAATGTTAAAAATACGCTGGTTGAACGATGATGTATGGAAACCAAAATGGCGTTGCAAACATGCACGCAAACACAGACCAGATCTTTAACTTTATAATGTTGTTTATCTTTATAAAAATTCCATTTGAGTGGTAGTTTCTGTTTTTCTGCAGAATTATGAATTGTGTTCATTGTCTGTTTACCGTGCTTATGTAAACTTGGGGATAATTGTTCCGTTTCTCGCCTCTCTAACGAAGCGTTTGTGTTATATTTACGCCTTTTTTTGTTTTAGGGGATAATGCTGTGGATTTAAAATTCTTTTTTAAAGCTGTGTTACTGTGTAACTGCAGTATGTGGGTGTGTAAATGTAATTTGTGGCATATATGAATTATTGTTCACCTGTTTATAGGTATTTTGGGGTTCTGATGTCTTTGTGTGTGTGTGTGTGTGTGTTTTTTTCTTAGACATTGAGGCTCAGATCCTGGAAATCCAGGGGATGAAAGCTGCCCTGGTGGAGGGAGCAGAGCAGGGGGTTGGGCTTGATTCCACTGGATATTATGACCAGGAGATCTACGGAGGCAGTGACAGCCGCTTTGCTGGATATGTGACATCAATTGCTGCCAATGAGCAGGAAGAGGTAAGTGATAGCATAATACTCTAAATAGTTTTAGAAGAATCCATGTCAGCATGGGTAAGTGCTGCATGAAGAAGTATCTGAATCTAACTGTTTTTATTTCAGGATGATGATGAAGATTCGTCCACAAGTCTGCTTGGACAGAAGAAACCAGGATACCATGCGCCGGTTGCAATACTCAATTCCATTCCTCAGTCAGATGAGCAGGTAATTAGCAGAAATTCCATCTTAAAATTCCAAGCGTTAAGAAAGCTTAAATTTGTTTTCTAAATGCATTTGTTGAAGACTATAAAAGGAAACTCGTCATACAATAATCATTTTTTTGCCCATCCTGCAGTATGATCCCTTTGCTGAACACAGACCCCAGAAGATTTCAGACCGTGAAGACGAGTACAAGAAACGCAGACAAAAGATGATCATCTCCCCAGAGCGTCACGACCCATTTGCTGATGGTAAATTTTGCACTACTATTCTCCTGTTTATTTTATTTGTCCATGCCGATCAGTATTTACTCTTCTCATGAAGTTCCGGTCCAGACCAGTTTTGGTTAACCCTTCGAACACCACCCAACAACTTGCTCCCTGGATTCGACTGACCTGTAAGACTGTCTCAGTAAGATATAAATCTTTTAATGGGATGTCCTAAGAACCAGTTCTTTTTTTCTATTTAAAAATGTGATTTTGATTTAAATGAGTTGGGCAGCAAAGGTTTTGGGACACAGTTGGTTGGGTGGTGTCATTTGTCACATCAGGACATGGGTTGCAGGTAGGTGTTGTTCGAAGGGTTAATGTACTTTTTTTGTGTGAAACAGACGATACAATAGTCAGACACCTCAGACACTTTTTTTTTTGTTGTTGTTGTTGTTTTTTAGTTTAATAATGCCAGAGACTGCAGTGCGCACTCTGCAATTACTATCAGTTTTTCTTTTCACTTTCGTCTTCAATATTATACTCTCTATATTTGTCCAATGGCATGTTGGCTAGACACCCCTAATGTGTCAGTCAGTAATATTTCCAAAAAGAGTGGAACTCTAAATAAACCTGATCCACCTTTGGACATGCTTTACATTTTACTGTGCATATCGGATGTAGTCTGTTACAAATCCTATTGAAGCCAAATTGAACATCCAATAAGTTTTCCAGCCATTTTAGTTTCTTTAAACCTATGGCCTGTGGGTGCTCATACTGGTACAAATAACAAGGAGTTTAGGAACTTCAGAACATGTTGCAACAGGCTGCACACACTCAGACTGCACCAGATGGGGTCAGGTTATGGGAGGGAATTGATTCTGGATCAGAAAAAAACATCTTGCATGTAGTCCCAGACAGAGGAAGCTTTACAAAACTGTTGTGTAAATATATATTTCTATTTTATTATCATAAAATAGAAATATATCTATTTGAAGAATCTGTGTACCAAGATTCCACAGGCCCATACTAACTGTCCTTAATTTCTCTCCTACAGCAGTACTGCTATGCCAGTCCTGTCTGCACTCTCTTAAGGGTGCAGCAACTCGTCCTGTGTAGGTTATGGTCAACAAAAAGCAGCGTGTTTATCAGATAAATCAAGACCGTAGTTGGTAGTTTTGCTCTGGTGTGAGGCCAGAGGGTCTTTCAGGGGAATCTACCATGGTTTCACTAAACGTTTTTTTTTTTTCTTTAACTGTAATGAAGTTATACATTGTTTTTAAGCTCATCAAGGACAATTTTCTCTTCTCAACTTCATGTCCTCCCTTCTCATTTTAACTTTTCATACCAATCCATCATAGATAATTTTTTTTTAAATGAAACTAGATGTACAATTATGCACACATGTACATTGCAAGTCCTTAATTGTTTCTGATTTAAATGTAGTATTTAAAGATTTTATTAGAATTCCCCAAAGTGTTCAGTGTCTCTGGCTGCAACACGTTTAGTACAATAAATTATTTTAAAATTTTGCAAAGTCGTTTTTTTCCCCCTTTTTTAAAATTTTACTTTTTTTAAGAGTTACAAGAGCAGAACAGGTGGTATGCTATTGTGTGTGTGAGTTCAAACCCTTTTCCAAAGTGTTACTAATGGTAAAGAGAAATTTTCTAGGCTTCTTTTCTGCCGGTTGAAGTCTGACTGCAGAGGGACCCTTGGCACTGAAAGTGTACGTATTCTGGAGAGCGCAGCCCAGGACCCTGCATCAGTGATGGCTATATCCTCTCCTTATCTCCTCTTAAAAGCAACAGAAACCTCTTTGTACCTGCCTGTTCTTAATGTATGACTGTATACTAAGAGTGCTTAGCTTTTATTGTCTAGGGTTGTATTGTGTTATGAGAGGATAGTAATTTAAACATTTAAGGCCATCTGTTCAGGGACAGTTGACTGTAGTGCTTTGTCTGTGTGAAAATTTTGGTTTTGAGACTTTCTTGGCTGATCGTCTCGCATTTTGTTGGTGCTCTTTCGCATAGGGGGCAAAACGCCGGACCCCAAGATGCAGGTCAGGACATACATGGATGTTATGAAGGAGCAGCATCTGTCCAAAGAGGAGGTAAATAACATTGACTTTTAGTGAAACGTAAGATGTTGGTGTGTTAAAAAGTTAAATTAAGAGATGCTCCAATCTAACCAAAATATTCAACGTGTTTTCACCAGAGAGAGATCAGGCTGCAGATGGTAGAGAAAGCAAAATCTGGAGAGCTGAAAGCAGTGAACGGCTCTGCTGCAGCTCAAGCTGCTGTGGCAAAACGCAAACGACGCTGGGACCAGACAGCTGACCAAACCCCCAGCAATACCACACCCAGAAAAGTGTCCAGCTGGGACCAGGCAGATGGAGGTTCAGAAGTGAGTCGATGCTCCCTAACAGCTTTATGGCTGCAGTGAATGATTATTTTAATAGATTATTTCTTTGAGATCATTTAAATTTAAAAAATAAATAAAATAAAGCCTTGCTAACACTGTTCTTCTCTTACCTAGACACCAGGACACACACCTTCCAACAGTCGCTGGGATGAGACACCTGGCCGTCCCAAAGGTAGCGAGACCCCAGGAGCTACTCCAAGCACCCGTATGTGGGAACCCACACCAAGCCACACCCCAGCTGGAGCTGCCACGCCAGGTCGAGACACCCCTGGACATGCCACTCCTGGCCATGGAGGGGCCACTTCCAGTGTGCGCAAGAACCGCTGGGATGAGACACCAAAAACAGAGAGAGGTCTTACATTTTGTCCAGTTTGTGGTGCATTTATTAACAGATTTTTAATGCAAGGTGATTTTAAATCATTTTATTTTGTGTTTCAGAGACACCTGGCCATGGCAGTGGCTGGGCTGAGACTCCACGTACAGACAGAGGAGATGAGTCAGTGGGTGAGACGCCCACCCCAGGTGCCAGCAAGAGGAAGTCGAGATGGGATGAAACACCAGCCAGTCAAATGGGATCTTCAACTCCTCTGCTCACCCCTGGAAAAACCCCTCTTGGCACACCTGCTATGAACATGGCCACACCCACTCCAGGTACTGGACGGATAGTGTTTGTTGTTTCTATTGTAGTTAAAAGTGATGATGTGTTTTGGGTGATTTGTAGAAGTTGCTGCAAAGTTTTCAATGTTTGCAGGTCACCTAATGAGCATGACTCCAGAACAGCTGCAGGCTTGGCGCTGGGAGCGAGAGATAGACGAGAGGAATCGCCCATTGACTGATGAGGAACTTGATGCCATGTTTCCAGAAGGATACAAAGTACATAACTTTATATTATTTTCTACAGAATACCTTTACTTTGGCAGAAAATTAATTTATTGATATTTTGCTGTTGCTAACTGTTTTTCATCTGATACTTTTGTTAGGTACTGCCACCACCAGCAGGCTATGTACCCATCCGCACCCCAGCACGTAAGTTAGCTGCCACCCCCACCCCCATCGGAGGCATGACTGGCTTCCACATGCAAACAGAGGACAGATCTATGAAACAAGTCAACGATCAGCCCTCTGGAAACCTGCCCTTCCTCAAGCCAGATGACATCCAGTACTTTGATAAACTGCTGGTAAGTCCCATGTATACCAGGAATCCCAAGGGTTGTGGAAAACCTCAGACTTTCTGGATTATTTAAAGTCTTTTATAATTTTTGCAATTTGTATTTTTAGGGCAGCTAGTTTTTATAAATATAACAATTTTCATTATTTTACAAGTATGATTATAATTTGATCAATTATTCTGTATTTGCTTGCAGGTCGAAGTTGATGAGTCCACTCTCAGTCCAGAAGAACAGAAGGAGCGCAAGATCATGAAGCTTCTCTTAAAGATCAAGAATGGGACACCTCCCATGAGAAAGGTTAGTATCCTCTCTCACACTTGATGGACTGTAACACAATCTTGCAAAAGCATGATCTTTAACTAGCGCACTCCTTTTTAGGCTGCTCTCCGTCAAATCACAGACAAAGCCAGAGAGTTTGGTGCAGGACCCCTCTTTAACCAGATCCTGCCATTGTTGATGTCACCTACACTGGAGGACCAGGAGCGTCATCTCTTGGTGAAAGTCATTGATCGTATCCTCTACAAACTTGATGACTTAGTTCGACCATATGTCCACAAGGTAAGTATCCACTGAATGTAAGCATAATCTTAAAAATTGGGTGGAAAAATGAATTAACCTTTCATGTGTCTTCTGAAATTCTTGTTTGTTCTTACAGATTCTTGTGGTTATTGAGCCCTTGCTGATTGATGAAGATTACTACGCTAGAGTAGAGGGTAGAGAAATCATCTCCAACTTGGCAAAGGTTAGATGGTTGATTGTAAATAGTAAATTTCAACTTTGGTTGACGAACATCCCAGCAGTTGTTTAATTAATTTTGTAGACCTAAATCAAATCTGAATTTCTTCATTAACAGGCTGCTGGTCTGGCTACTATGATTTCCACCATGAGGCCTGATATTGACAACATGGACGAGTATGTGAGAAACACGACCGCTCGCGCTTTCGCCGTTGTAGCGTCTGCCCTGGGCATTCCATCTCTCCTGCCTTTCCTCAAGGCTGTTTGCAAGAGCAAGAAATCCTGGCAGGCTCGTCACACGGGTATTAAGATCGTACAGCAGATCGCTATTCTCATGGGCTGTGCTATCCTGCCCCATCTCCGCAGCTTGGTGGAGATTATCGAGCATGGTTAGTATGGCATCGTGGTCTCCATCTTTCTATATGTGGCTGTACCAAGTCTTTAACATTCTGTTATATAGCACCGTCTCATACTGTTGTGTTTTTTCCTACAGGTCTCGTGGATGAGCAGCAGAAAGTGCGTACCATTAGTGCTCTGGCTATTGCTGCCCTGGCTGAAGCTGCAACACCATACGGTATCGAGTCCTTTGATTCTGTGCTGAAACCTCTTTGGAAAGGTATCAGGCAACACAGAGGCAAGGTAAGCATGTGTCTGGCCAATGGAATACTGAAGTCGTTTTATTTTTAATGTTTGCTTGCTTGCTTTATAGGCTGCAACTCAAAGATTGTCAGCTTTTTAGTAAACATGTTTTTTAACAATTTTTTTGTGTTGCCTTAGGGTCTTGCTGCCTTCTTGAAAGCCATTGGATACTTGATTCCTCTTATGGATGCTGAATATGCCAACTATTACACCAGAGAAGTGATGCTTATCCTTATTCGAGAGTTCCAATCACCTGACGAGGAAATGAAGAAGATTGTCCTTAAGGTGCATTAAAAAAACTATTCAGAAGTAAAAATTAAATTTTTCTAAAACATTGTAGACTAAACTTTTTTTTTTTTTTTTCTCCTTGTACATTTCAGGTGGTGAAGCAGTGCTGTGGCACAGATGGTGTGGAAGCCAATTACATTAAAACAGAGATTTTACCACCCTTCTTCAAACATTTCTGGCAGCACCGAATGGCGCTGGATAGGCGCAACTACAGACAGGTATGTGAGATCATCACATAATTCGAAGTAAAGTTAACCATGAGTAATATGCTTTTAATCTCATTTGTCTTTTTTACTTGCTTAACAGTTAGTGGACACTACAGTGGAGCTGGCCAATAAGGTCGGGGCAGCTGAGATTATTTCCCGTATCGTGGATGATTTGAAGGATGAAGCTGAGCAGTACAGAAAAATGGTCATGGAGACAATTGAGAAAATTATGGGCAACCTTGGTGCCGCTGACATTGATCACAAACTGGAGGAGCAGCTTATTGATGGAATCCTGTACGCCTTCCAGGAACAGACCACTGAAGTGAGTTGCGAAATTTGCTGCATAGTAAATATTCCTCTGTTATATGATCGTTTTACATCATAATCTCGCCTGTTTCTCCAGGACTCTGTGATGCTTAATGGCTTTGGTACGGTGGTAAATGCTCTGGGTAAGAGGGTTAAACCATACTTGCCTCAGATCTGTGGTACAGTGCTGTGGCGTCTCAACAACAAATCCGCCAAAGTCCGTCAACAGGCTGCTGACCTGATTTCTCGCACAGCGGTGGTCATGAAGACATGCCAAGAGGTAAGAGGTGTACATTTATAGACTGGTTAAACCAAAAATACTGATATATATATGTATATACTCACTCTTATATTTCCCTGTAGGAAAAGCTGATGGGCCATTTGGGTGTGGTGTTATATGAGTATCTGGGAGAAGAATACCCGGAAGTGCTTGGTAGCATCCTTGGAGCCCTTAAAGCTATTGTAAATGTTATTGGTGAGTGTTGGTCAGAGTGCTTTATTACGTTTTTGTTTTTTTTCATGTAAGCCCAAACTCTGAAGTATTAAACTTAATTAAACCACAGTTATTCCATACATGTGTTTGTACAACCTAAAATAAAGTTATTTAGAGGGCCAAATCATTGACTGAAAAAATTAGTGTTTAATATAAATACACACATGCATGTATATTTTAGAAAAATTGGTTGTTTGTTTTACATATATTTATAATATAAATTATAGAGAAATATTTCCTGTGTTTGTGTGTGTAAAAATATATATATAATATATATATAATTTTTTTTTTTTACACACACACACACACTCATATTGGTTTTTGTGATTTATGAGGACTCTCCATAGGCGTAATGGTTTTTATACTGGACAAGCTGTATGTGGTATTGTCCTACACTGACCGTACACCTAAACCTACCCCTTACAGGAAACTCTGTGCATTTTTTGAATTTCATAAAACACTGTTTAGTATGTTTTTTAAGCCGTTTGAATTACGGGGACACTGAAAATGTAAAACACTCATAAAACACCTACATATTGTAATACCTATGTCATACCCATGTCATTATACAAATTTGTGTCCTCATAAACGACATAAACCCGCCCCCACACACACACACAGACAGACAGACAGACAGTGGGGCAAAAAAGTATTTAGTCAGCCACCAATTGTGCAAGTTCTCCCACTTAAGATGAGAGAGGCCTGTAATTTTCATCATAGGTGCACCTCAACTGCGAGACAAAATTTAAAAAATCCAGAAAATCACATTGTGATTTCATCTCAATACTTTGTTATATATCCTTTGTTGGCAATGACAGAGCTCAAAGGTTTTCTGTAAGTCTTCACAAGGTTTTCACACATTGTTGCTGGTATTTTGGCCCATTCCTCCATGCAGATCTCCTCTAGAGCAGT
>JAUMHE010000056.1:12938644-12971143 GCA_032359235.1 Enteromius mattozi | reverse complement strand
TAGACTTTATTTTCGTAATATTTAGACTTTACTCTCGTAATATTTCGACTTTATTCTCGCAGTATTTAGACTTTATTCTCGTAGTATTTAGACTTTATTTTCGTAATAATTAGACTTTATTCTCGTAATATTTCTACTTTATTCTCGCAGTATTTAGACTTTAATCTCGTAGTATTTAGACTTTATTTTCGTAATATTTAGACTTTATTCTCGTAATATTTCGACTTTAATCTCGTAGTTTTATATATATTTTTTCCGTCGTAAACGCATAAATCCGCGGTAGGAATCGTTGATTGGTCATCACAACAGCGCCCACTCTGACGGCTCCTGCCTTTCAGCCAATCTGTTAAAAAGTTGAATACCGTATTAATATTCATAAGCCACGCCTTCGCCATAGTAGGATCACGAAATTAGCGAGGGGGGAAGCATACAAAAAACGCTGACTTCCTGTATTTTCTTATAACGAATGAATACATTACGCAGAACATAAGCGAGAGGGATATAATATCTGAAAACGCTATCGCTGTGGATGCCACTGCTGTAAATGCGGATTGTTTACAGCAGCCCTCGCATCCTTTCCTCCCTCCCCTTTTCCTCTTTCCCGGAGCGCTGGTGGCGAGGCAGCGGCTACAGCAGCTCCCCCTGACCGAAGATAGCGCCTGCAGAGCCGGCCACGGCCATCACATCACCCCGGGCCCCTGGAGGGTGCGATCCGGAGCAAAGCAGGAAGCAAGCTTTTGATGCCACATCATTGTGCAGCATCATTCTTCCGTGAAGAAAAGCGCACAGCCATTTCTGGATTTTATTAATCTTCACCTCCAGGTCTTTTCAGGAGTTTGGATGTGCAGTTTCACATGATATGGCTGTTCTTAAACTAGTCGACCAGGTAATTGCATACTGTTTTTTAAACGCCTGCGAATTTTTCTGTTTGCGAAATTATCCGTTTATTTGGAGGATGGTGTGCTGCTGAGGGATTGGCACATGATTATGTTAAATGGCATTTTCAGTAAAACAAACAGTGCACAAAATACGTGATGCTCCATATATGGTTGCAACTGAAACTGCATGATGTATGTGCAGCATATGTACCGCATATTAAAAATTCATGACAGCACATACAAGTGTTTTATATGCTCATGCCGGTTTCTGCTGTCACGCATTTAGCTTAAACGTCATCATAAATTGGAAGATTCTTGTTTTCCTGAAAGTCAGAAACAGCTACTTGTGCAATTTGTTCAAGTCGTGAATCTGATTATACTTTGGAAATGATTGGAAATGAAAGCCTAGGTCTTTTTTGGTGTATAATTAATAATATGTGTTTAACCGACACCAGTGTACGAATGTCTTTTATATTTAAGTAAGATAACGTTGAGTAATAAAGTAAGTGTTGTTCTAATTTATTGCATAATTGGTGTAAGGAAAATGATCTGCTTTCATTTAGAAAGAACAAACTTCCTGCTCTCGGTTGGAGTGTGCATGATACTGGTGTTGATATGGCTCCTAAATCTAATCTGCACACCATTACAAGTTACGAAAAGAAAATAGTTTAAATTCATATCATTATCAGCACACCTAGTCAGATTTCTGTTTTAACTGACTAGCATAATTTGCATACCAACTTATGATTGAGCTCCACCCAGTTAAAGCTCAGATAGTCAAGTTCCTTTTCTCACAAACATCACTGTTGTTCACTTATTTGAAACCTTTGTTGTAACAGTAACAATAATTTAGTTTCAAACTAAGCTTTTGTGCTTGCAGTGTAGTTTTTCTAGTGGACTGAATTTGTTGTAATCTGATTTTCATTGGTGATTTTATTTTTTTTTATGTTTCTACTTACTTCACAAGCTTGAAATTATATGTTACATATTTTGATACTTGCCACCTCCACTCATAATTAGTTTAGTTTAGTTTAGTTTAGTCTCTGTTTAATTTTTCAGTAGTGTAGACATATATTTCCCTATTAGTCATGTGACGCACTCATATCTAGACACTATTGCAAATGTTCTAGGAAGTTGTCCTTGCAAAAAGTAACTCGATGTCTATCAGGGGCCCCATGGACTTCATGTCAGGGTCGAAAAGATTTTACAGCTGTGAGATTGTAGAGACAAGTCTTTATTAAATCTTTGCACGCTACATGGTTGAAGCAATGTTTTTTATTCAAACAAATGCAGCCTTTGCCAGCTTTATGTTATTGATTGCCACAGAAAATGCCAACTCGTCTTTAAATTTGTAATAACAAACAAAAATTGTGTGTACAGTAATGCATTTGCAAAAAGTGCAAGCGATTCCAGAAGGCTTAAAAGAAGCGTGCAGCTCATATCTTAAATAGAGCACTTAAATAAAAATGCACTTAAGATATCAATCAAGTACATTTAATTTAAGTCATTTTTTTTACACTTATTGAACTGAATAATATTTCCTAAAGATTGCTCCAAAATGTAATTAATTGCAGTAATGTTATACTGTATATTTAGTTTTTCTTATCATTTATTCTTTGTTTTAATATTTTTCTCAAAATCTAAGAAATGCTGTCAGCTTAATAAAAAGTAAATATTTCACTGAATGATTTAAACAATATCTTTTAGTATAACGATGATATAAAGTCCAATTATTTAATAAAATTTAAAACTATTAATTTATTCTGATGTTTTAATGATATTAAATGATCTATTTTCCTATTTTTATACATAAAAATATAGAGCTGCCTTCAATGGGGTCCTTCACAAGGGGATCATCCCATTTGGGCGTCCTTAGCATAAAGTTTAACATTAGTCTTTAGTGGTGGGACTTCTGTTCTAACTACCTTGTGCTTCAGGTATACCACAGTAATTTACTGAAGTAAGTGGATTTTTCTCTGTCATGACAGGAGTTGAAAGATTGGATAAGATGTTAGCACATAGCCTATTTAAATTTTACAATAAATAATTTAGCAGACACTTTTATCCAAAGCAGCTTACAAATGAGGTGCATCACATACTTTTGTAAACTATTTGTATTTAATATTCATCCTGAAGCAGTGTCTTGCCCCTTAGACTTCCATTAAAAGTGCATTAATGTAAACGCATGTCTTGTTTGTTTTTATAGACCAAGGCACAAGTTGAAATAATTTTTGTTGTGGTATTTAACACCATGCCCCCCCCCCAAAAGTTTTACTTGCGTTAAACCCAGGACATTTATTTTGCAGAAGTTAATATGTGACACTAAGTGTTCTGAGTGCAGTAATGTTTACGGTCGTTTTGGTCTTGTGTACAGTATGATTTCCATACTTTGCCCCAAAGAGGAAAGGAACAGGAAGTTGTTGAATCTCAACATTCCCCTCTCATGCCTTTTCGTAGTCTCAGAGGGTTACATGACACAAGTTCAGAGCACCCGAGAGGGAGGAAATAGAGAATAGTGTGTTCACGGCTTAAACACCAGCATCATAAGACTTTAGATACCTCTGTTATGCACTTCATGAAAGTGTTAGGTTTTTTTTTTTTTACCTTTTTATATTTTTACCCTTCAGAAAAGAAAGTTAAGATTCTTTCATTTTAGATGAGTATTTTGGGGCTTTCTGTGTTATTAAAGACATACATCTTCACCAAACTCGACATAACCCATGAATCAGATGATTTGCAGAATGTAAATTGTGCAAAGTTGCAATGTATATGCAACAGATCTTTTCTTAAATGTTTTGCTTGACATCTGAGAGAAACAGATTATCAAAAAGAAAAAAAAAATGTTGGTTCTATCCATTGATTGTTGTTTTGATGGAAGCAGATCTGAATGTGAATGTGACTAAATGTTTGGAGAAGTCTGTAGTTTCACCAGAAGATCAAGCCTTGTTTACATTTTACATGTTCAAAAAATGTAAAAAAAATAAAAAATAAAACCTATGCATGCACAAATGTCCATATCGTGCTGATTTTAAACACCAGGGGAAAAATGCTGTCACAAGGAACTAGATTTCAGTTTCACAGATCATTTATTGTGCGGCAGTTCCTCATTTTAGACCCATGATTCTGAAGGAGTCAGCCTGCTTTGTTTTGAAGAAGAGCCTGCAGTGCTCCAGTTGTCAAAAGTGAAGAAACCCCAGTCCACATTGGCTAAAAAGAAAGTTTGGCTCACTTCTATTGGCCGTAGTCATAGACAAGGGGACGGGGAGTTGGGGAGAGGGGGTCGTGTAGCCTGATGCATGTCAACAATGGCTTCAGTGTTTGAGAGTTTGGCTTTGGCATGGAGCGGCGCTGGGAGGTCGGGGAATGTCCTCATTTGTGATGAGCTGCGTTCAGATCCCTGCTTGTGCCAGCGCTCAGCAATCTCGTCCCCAAGCTTTGCGGTGCCATAACACAGACAGCACTGTTGTCACCAGCTGTTGTGCTCTCTTTCCAGTGAGAGAAGAGCTGTGTGGTTGTGCCTGCGATCAAGACAGAGGCAATATCTCATAGTCGAGAGAATTCAACATTGTATCCTCATAGATTCAGTGCTCTCATAAAAGAGCCCAATAAGGATGGCCCAGTGCCAGTGTGAGAGTGTTTAGGGCCAGTTCTATGTTATTTTACATTCCTGATCTTGTGCATGTGATTTTTATTTGCCTTGCAAATGTAAACATTTGGTTTTCCATTAATTTATTTAATGTTGTTGTTGCAAATTCTGCTGATTTAAATATCACGTGACCAAGAGAAGGAATCACGGGGGTTCACTGGTGAACTAATTGTTGAAAATAAGTGTAATATGATAACCCCTAAGAAAGTACAATAGCATATGCTGAGGAGATGTTTCACATTGGACTTGTTTCTTCTTAAATGTCTAGAGAGAAATAAAAGGAAACAAGTCATTTCAGTTGGAATATTCACATTCTCCCAGTGACCAACAGAAAGCTGCTTTTTTTGAAAGTGTTTCATACAACAATACACCATTGACATTAGAAGCACTGGGCAATACCGCCAAACAATTACCACAATGATTTTTTTTTTTGATAATGATGTTTAAATTTAAAATGACTTGCGCTCTTTCATTTTGCTGTTGGTTCATAAACAAGTTGCCATTTGCTTTCTAATTAATTTCATTGTTGTATCGAAGAAACAAATGAGATAGTAAAGAGGTCTAATTTATGATATGATATATGGTATGGTGAGATGCATGAAAAGAAAAATTCATGAAATTGTTCAGCCGTTGTTTTTTTTTTTGTTGTTTTTTTAGAAAGCTGAGTAACTTGAAATGACTAACAAAAAATGACTGATGGCTTGTGGCGAATTGGCACAGCAGAGATCTTTCTTATGGATGATGAAATGAGTTTGAAGTGAGTGGGTGTGAGATGGCCTGTTTCTGCTGCTGAAAATAGAGCAGATCTCAACAACACATCTCCTGTTGTCTCTACACAGAGAGTTTATTTGTATGTGTGCATATTAAAGAGAAAGTCATAGTGAAAGAAGCTATTCTTAGAAACATATTTTAAAATGACAGAAAAATGTATTCACATTTCTCAGAAAACTTTTCTTCCCCAAAAAAGCTGTAATGTGACTCTATTACAGCTATAAATTCATATGGGGTTTAAAAAGTATGCTGATATACGGAAAAGATGTTAAAAGTCCATCCCTGTCTTTAAAATCTCTGTCCTTATTGTTGAACCCTGTGTGTTCATTTGCATGTTGGCCTGACTGCATGTGTTCTGTTGTATAGCGGAAGTGAAAATGCTTTCCACGCTTCCTCTGTGTTGCTTTTGAGAAGGTGAAAAAGAGCAACAGGAAGTGAGATGTGGGGGTTACTGCAGATAGAGACACTGGAAGTTTAGATGCAGCCAAGTTTGGCTCAAACCACCTCGGTGTTGTTATGCTTCTCTAATCCCACGCATGTGTCAGATTATCGTGGTTTTCAATGCGCTGCCATATAAATATATGAAGCTTGGCACTTGAATTTTGGAAAAAAGCTGGCAAAATACAGTTTATAAATATATTTGGCATTAGTTGAGTCTTCAGTTGCTGCATAAACAAGGACTGAAGATGATAATTACATAGAGGAAACATGACTTTAATGACCACAGTGTGTGGTATGTGCAAACTGCAAAGCTTCCTTGGGGCTCTTTGGGCCTCAACTTGGCCTCCCTGTGATGACGCCATTTCATGGAAATGGTGAAGGCTGTGTGGTTTTGCAGCCTGGTTGTCTGATTTGTTGAGAAACTGATTCAAGAACTGATCATTTGAATGACAAAATTATTCCAAAGATATAAGGCAACGTTTATGTAATCAGCACAAGGATAATCTAGGTTCTTGTAATGATGATAAAAATATGGCCACAGTGCTATGGTGGTTGCCAGGACGTTGTTGTATGGTTGCAAAAGCGTTCTGAGTGGTTTTTAGTGTGTTCCTATGTGGTTGTTAGTGTGTTAATCTGTGGTGTATTGGGTGTTCTGGGTGGGTGCTAGCATTTAGGATGTGTTCAAATCTGTTACCCTAAATGTGCTGTACCATTAGAGGAAAAGTTAGATCTGTCGTATTTAAATGTCGTATGTCATTTAACACTGACTACAGAATTGACTTTGCTGAAAAAATGTGCATTTCGTATCGGCTGATGATTATCGTGCATCCTTAAATAGTGCAATAATGTATGAAGCACAACCCACACAAAAGTAAATTAACCAACCTGAACTTGTTACAAAATCTGCACGGGTAAATCTTTTGCACCCGATTACAAGAATTTCTACAGAAATGACTGTATTTTGCCCATGAAAATGAACAATAAATGTGTCCACACCATAAATTAACAATAGTTTTGTTTGTTTTTGCAATTTTGGAGCCCCCTGAAGATAAGTGAATGGATTTCACTGTCGTAATTACAGTCGATTGCTGTACATTAGCATTTGTTGCTACTGTAAAGCAGTCCACCCTTTTTGCATAATTTCGTACCTGCTCACTAAATTTACATAACTCCCAGAACAGACGTTTGAATGAGAGTGTGGGAAAGAAGCAGATCCAATTCACCTTATTAGAACTTCAGAATGACGTTGAAAAATCTTACATACAGTTTATTTAAAATTGAACAGTAGCACCAGTGATGCTTCGTGCCTTTTATTCCTTAATACCATGTTTAAATAATCTCTTGTTTTTCACAGCCACCCCTCGTCCAAGCCATCTTTAATGGAGATCCCGATGAGATTCGTGTGCTCATATGTAAATCAGAAGACGTCAATGCACTGGTATGGATCAGTTTCTTTTATTCTGCTTCTCACACGACTATATCTCATCTCTTTGTTCCCTGCAGCACAATAGTCGAGGAATCCCGTGGACAAACACCAGAGATTTATATGCATTTGTCTCAGTAAAGGCAACAGGACACAAAACAGTTTTCAGGACCATTCTTCTTCCAGAATATTTATTTATTCTATTTGTCTCACTGTGTCCGGCTTAATGGCTCCAGGAAGAATTAGCTTGCTGTCCGAATGTTTTATATAGAGCCGCTATATAAAGTCGAAAAGTCATTATTTCAGGCTGCATACGGAAACAGGTCCAGACAATGGACACGTTGAGATGTCCCCGCAAGTGTGTGTGTGAGCACATTAGTACACACTGACATCTCCATCAGTGATTATAAAGAGCCAGTCAATGCTCTTTTGTTGTGAATCGCTGCCAATGACAGCCAATCAGCATATTGCATTTAGAAGACCAATTCCAATGACCAATTCTCTGCAAAAACTTTGCAATCCACAGTGGGACTTTAGAAAATGTTGGTGTTTAGAAATAATGAAAATTGTAAAGACCACATTACAAAGTTTGACAAACATAAATGTTTTTGTAGTGTTGATGTAGCCTATTTCCTGTTAAAACAGGAAGTTGGGGTGAGAAGCATCGAAGGGCTCATCCTTTTTAAAAAAAAAATTGCCAATAGCCTTTTGTTTATTTCACTGCTGTCAAAATGTGATTTGTTACAAGCATATACATGGGTTCAAAGCTAATAGACATGATTTGGTTTCATTTTTAACAGTCTTTCCTTCCTCTCTGTCCATGTGTCTGACTCTTCAGCTGTCTTTTTTTAATTCTCTCTCAGGATGCTGAGAAGCGAGCTCCCCTTCATGCAGCAGCCTTCCTCGGAGATGCTGAGATCACAGAGCTCCTCATTGTGTCAGGTAGAGCTGTTCTCTTTCTCATTTCCCCCATTCCTTTCCCACCTCCCTTCTATAGTACCTTTACAGCATCTCATATAAAATAAATGCATGTTCCAGTATAATTAACCCAAAAAGAAGTTTTCTATTACCATTTATGCATGTCATTTCAAATCCATGTGTTTTTTAAATCTGTCACGGAATGTAAAGGATTGTTTTAGTAAATGATGACAAAATGTTCATATTTGGGTGGACTACCCCTATACAAACACAGCCTATAGAGCCCTAGATTTCTTTAAGATTATTATTGTTTGATGTTTCTTCATAGGGGCGCGGGTCAATGCCAAAGACAACATGTGGTTGACTCCACTCCACAGGGCAGTGGCATCACGTAGCGAGGTAGGATTAGTTGTTAAACATGCACTCACTTTTGAACAATACAGATGTTGTGTAATGTTGTCACACAGCAGGATGCCTTTAAAATAATGCTAATCATATGCAGCAGCTCCTGTGTGATTATAATAGGATTTTTCCAACACTGGATGCTGATTGGTCAGTAGCATTCCAGCTGGCCTGAAGTTCATAATAAAGTACGTTGTTATGTTTTGTACACATCTAGGAGGCCGTTCGCGTTTTAATTCGTCATTCTGCAGACGTTAATGCACGGGATAAGAACTGGCAGACTCCGTTGCATGTCGCTGCCGCCAACAAGGCCCTTCGCTGTGCTGAGGTCATCATCCCGCTCCTGAGCAGCGTCAACGTTTCAGATCGCGGGGGACGCACCGCTCTGCACCACGCTGCCCTTAATGGGCACACAGAGGTCCTGCAAGTTGAAAATAACATTTTTACTTGACACATACTTCAGTTCTACAGAGCCCCACACATGACCTGTGGGAAAAATATATATATTGTGGTCACAAATAAAAAGTTATTTTCTACTATTTGTTAATTTGTTTCATAAATAACCACGCATTAAAAAAGACATAAGTACGTTTTAGTAAATTGTTTTACTAATTTGCTTCTTCATTTTAGTAAATCGTGGCTAAATTGTCCTTATTCATTCTCTGGTTTTAATTTAATGAAAACACGGGAACAAATTAGTAAAAATTTTAGCCACAATTTACAAAAATGAGGGAACTCATTCAATATTTGGGGGAATTAATTTTACATTTGTGTTTATAATTGAAATAAAACAGAGGGGCAATAGTAAATTGTGGGCACACACAGTTGAACTAAAATGAGGGAAAAATGAATAAAACAAGGGAATAAATTCTTGATTGTTTAGGGCACATTATTAAGTCATGACTTAAATTTATTTTTGCCTCCATGTGAAGTGCAGGGCTCCAATCATATTATATTTCACTGCGGTTTAGTGCAATAAGTATTGCAATTTTGAAAAATGAGACTTGCATTGTTAACATAGCTTGAAATTTGCAGAATTCAGAATGGTTTAGAAAGTCATTACATAAACTGTGACAAACACGAAGCACACAATAAGAGTTTCAGGAGACCTATAATTACTGACGCATTATTGACTCATGCTTTACTGCCTATTGAGACGAATACAAGCATTCTCTCCTCTGTTTCTCCATCTCTTTCTTATCACTGTTACTCATTTTCCACTTTCCCTCTTCAGATGGTTAGCCTTCTCCTGGCCAAGGGTGCCAATATCAATGCCTTTGACAAGAAAGACTGCCGTGCGCTGCACTGGGCAGCATATATGGGTGAGGGAACAATCCTATAAAAACTGTGACCAGTATGTCTTTTCCAGTGAAACACAAAAGGAGTTGTTCACTCTGCTTCCATTTCAATACAAAAACAAAATGTTACTGTGGGCTGCCAAGCTCTAAAAAGGACATAAATTAAATTAGTCTATACTAATTTGGATGTACGATGTGTATAATCTGCTGGAAATTGGCAAAACCACACCCTAAGAGTGAGAGAGATATTTTTGTTACTGAATAAATATGTTTTTAAATGAATCATTTGACTACATAACAATTTCATGAAGACAGTCATATGCTTTATTTATTAATGAATCAGCTTTTCTGGACAAATCATATGAATGAATGATACACTAGTGTCTAAATGCAATACTAAAAAGTCTTCTAGAACATTTGCAATTTCATATTGTTTTTTCCTCACTCAAAACCGTCATATGGCTTCAGAAGACATGTTAAGTTATATTGGATAGTTTTATAGAGCCTTTTTGCTCTTTTTGGAACTTGACAGACAATGGACACTTTCTATTTTTGTTTTTATGGACAAGAGTTATTATTCTGGAAAGTGAGTCATATGGGTTTGATATGAGCTATTGGTGTTTATGTGTTCATGAGCTTCTCTCTATACTCCTACAGGTCACTTAGAAGTAGTGTGTTTACTGGTGAGTCAAGGGGCTGAGATCAGCTGCAAGGACAAGAGAGGATACACACCTCTACATGCTGCAGCTTCCAACGGTCAAATCGCTGTGGTGAAACACTTGCTCAGTCTGGCTGTAGAGGTACCCAGAATGCAAACAGATACATATAGAGAAGGGAACATGAGAAAAACATCAAGTCTGAGCTTAATATTATATTACGTGCTTTACTCATAGATAGATGAAGCCAATGCCTTTGGGAACACAGCTCTGCATGTGGCCTGCTTTAATGGACAAGATGCAGTAGTCAGTGAGCTGATCGATTACGGTGCTAATGTCAGTCAGCCGAATAACAAGGGCTTCACTCCTCTGCACTTTGCTGCTGCGTCCACTCACGGTGCCCTGTGTCTAGAGTTCCTGGTCAACAGCGGAGCTGATGTCAACGTCCAGGTATGTCCATTGACATTGACAGACAGTGCAAATTCTGTGTGCTTTATGCTACTAAACATTTCCTGATGCTTCCTCAGAGTCGTGATGGGAAAAGCCCTCTTCATCTGACGGCAGTTCATGGACGATTCACACGCTCCCAAACGCTCATTCAAAACGGTAAGAAAAGCCTGCTGTTAACCTGTGGCTGATTTGCATGTACTTTGAGAGTACAAGTGTGTGTTTCTGATACCAGGTGGAGAGATCGACTGTGTTGATAAGGATGGAAACACTCCGCTGCATGTCGCTGCTCGATACGGCCATGAACTTTTAATCAACACTCTAATCACAAGTGGAGCTGATTGCACCAGGTTTGACTCTGTCTTTGGATCCTTATTAAAAATCTTGGTACATCATCATTTCTTGTTGTCTCTGATATGCTCTTACTTTCTCTGCAGACGAGGAGTACATGGCATGTTTCCTTTACATCTGGCCGCTCTGAATGCTCATGCCGACTGCTGCCGAAAGCTTCTCTCCTCAGGTACCAACTAATCCATCGAATCAAGCTACTGTTGCACTACCTTAATATAACATTGAAAACCTAATGCAAATCTTTTTTGGCTAAATACAAAAACATTATGACATAGCGCAAGAGTGAATATGTCTCTGGATGATTCATGTTCTCCTTCTTTTTGCTTCTCCTCATTATTTCCAGTTCTTAATATAGTACCATATCAATAAAATTGGTAATTCTTGCTTAATAAAAGTATAAATCTGTGCTGAATGAAAGTATTCATTAAATACAAAAATCATGCTGCGCCCAAACTTCTAGTTTGGTAAAATTATTTTCTGAATTCTAGAGATGTGAGATTTTATTTCTTTGATACTTTGAGCTCTCATTCCTCTGAAGTCCATTTCCCTTAGAAAGCTTTCACATCCACACTGAGTGATTTGACGATGTTGTGTAAATCAACAGTTCCTGACCTTACTGATTCTCTTCTGTCTAAATGGGAGAAACTCCCTGCAGTCTTGTTCCATCATCTAGTGAAAAACCTTCCCAGAAATCTGGAAGTTGTTACCACAACAACAGAAAAACAAACTCCCTATTGATACTCATGGTTTTGAAATTAAATGTTCAGTAAGCACTTGGTATGGTCCACATACTTTTGGTTGCAGTCTGTGTTGAAATGAGGAGGGGACAAAGTACTGAACAGTGAGACTCAGTGACTCAGACAACCTATCTCTTCATTAATTACTGTTTATGTTGAAGGAATCTCTTCCATCAACACTCTTCTGTAATTACATTAACTTTAAGTAATAGATCTTCTGCCTCTGAATTGATGAGCAAGAATTTTTCTCCTTGCTTAGGCCTGGCAAGCCCTTATCTGTGTGCTTTCTTAACTCTGACTCTTGATTGTTGGTTTGTTGCATTAGAGTGTATCTAGATTCTATATCTGTATGTTTGAATTGTTCTTCTTGGTTGCACACATTTATGTTATCACCTTTGTTAGTGATGTGTGTTTGTCTTGTCTATCCTATGTGCACTGTCTTTGTTTATTCTGAACTAACATCCTTTCTCTCTGTCTCTCTTTCTCTCACACTGTCTCTTTTTTTCCCCCCCATGACATTCTTTCCCCTCCTGCGGTCTGACACTGTGGCTGTCTGCGTTCGGGTGTGGGGGCACTTTCCTCTTCCATGCACTGCATCCTTCCTTCCCATACTTCCATTCCTCTACAGGACGGAGGTATAGCATAATGTGCCCTCTCAGTAATGACTCGGTCCTGTCTGCAGGCTTCCAAATCGATACGCCAGACAACCTGGGGAGGACGTGTCTGCATGCCGCAGCTGCGGGCGGGTGAGTCAAGTCTGTCTTGCAGATCTGGATTTTTCCTGTTGGATGGCATGAAAAATATGTGCTGGTGTCTGATTAACTTTTCAAAAATGTATTTCAGAATTGCAAAAAAATCCATAGTCTTCAAAAGTATATAGCTTCGCTGAAATCACACTTAAAAACAGTACATTTTATATGTGCATACACACTGTAAGGATATGGATGCATAGTTCATAAGGTGTCTGTCAGTGGTCTGTCTGTCTACAGATTCTGTTTCTGATTTGACCTTTTGTAACTGCTGCTATATCATGTGGAATTTGATACAAAATGTAGAAGTCAGTAGGCTATAATGTGTGTGTGTGTATATATATATATATATATATATATATATATATATATATACAAATATAATATAATATGCAACACAACACAAAAACTGATGACTGCCTTATGACTACCTTATCATCATTGTTCAGACAAATAGCGGTTTGTCAGACCTGTTGTCTGTCTGCATACCAGCACATGGCAAGTAATTTTTTTTAATCTCTCAATCCTTCTGTCAGTAATGTGGAGTGTGTGAAGCTTTTGCTGAGCAGTGGAGCTGATCATAACCGCAGGGACAAACATGGAAGGTGGGTTTTTGGAAAACGCAAGACATGTACATCAGGATAATTGTCCAAAACCTTGGCATTGACAGTATACATATGTGTTCTATTTCGTTCATTCAGAAGCAGTGAGTGAATTTGTTTAAATTCACAATTTTTCTTTACATTTTTCAAATCAAATCAAATTAAAATTTACAACTGTGCTGTGAAAACCTTGCTAAAAAGACATAGAAATAAATATAAACAGTTTTGACTGCAGTGCACTAAAGAGGAAAAAAACAAGAAGGAAATATGTTGCCAATATGTTTTTTTTTTTTTTTTTTTTTTTTAAATTTAAAGCATTTAAGTCAAAATAATTTTTTAATTGTTATGCTTCTTTTAAACGCTGGCTTAATGGAAAACATTTCAACCACATATACAGAATTCATTTAATTTTTATATTGATCATTTCTAAATAATTTTAATAATATGAATATAAATAAAATTCATTGTCATATATTATATATTTAGTTATGTCTCTATAAAAATGTAATACATTTTGTGCTAAATTTAACTGAAATCTCAAGTTTTAGATATTTTCTTAGTTGTTTTGAACACTGGGAGATGTTGTTTTCACAAATCATGTTCACGGATGAAAAGCTCATTTATATCTGTTTTATCACCGAACCACCTGCACATGACTATTACTTTCACAATGAATAATATATATTTGCTTACCAGTCTATTAAAACACATGCGAGAGTCTCTGTCCAGTCCCAGGTTTTCGCGAAGCTCCCTCCATTTCGGAAACAAGACACCGATATTTTTTCTTGCTTATTTGTTCCAATATCTTCTTGGCTCAGTTTGCATACATCTGCATTTTTTGGGATTGTGGAGAGTGTAATAATGATCCATGATATCGAAATGCAAAATAGCTACCACTTCTGCAGTTGTCCACGCGTGTTGCCGTAGTATTCATAGGCGGAAACCGAGGATAGCACAGATATTGCGTCATTGATAGGCGACAATGAACAGGGACGGTTCATTATTTAAATCTGGAATTTCTTTGAATTTAAAAATCCTACAGATCTTTTGAGGTAACGTAAGTACACAGCTCCATGAAATATATAATACTGTGCAAGTGGGTTTTGGATATTTTATAATAAAAATCTTACATATTGTGCCTTTAAGTAATTCCTACTTGAGTAATTTTGTCAAATTCCCCCCCCTCTTTTGTTGTGGTTGTTGACAGGACCCCTCTCCACTATGCGGCAGCTAGTCGACACTTTCAGTGCCTGGAGACTTTGGTGTCCTGCGGTACCTGCATTAATGCCACTGACCAGTGGGGGCGCTCTGCTGTGCACTATGCTGCTGCTTCTGACCTGGACAGGAGGTATATAACATTTACACTATGGCTGCCCCCTAACAGTTGACTAACTGTTATTCGACGTGAAGAGGCTTGGACGACTAAAATTTTATTAGTTGCTAAGTTGCGGAAAAAAATATCCACAGGGAGTGGCGAAGTCACGCAATCTGTGACCGACAGATTGTTAATGCTCACTGCAAACAGATGGAGGCGCCAGTCACTTGCTCTTAAAATGCTCCATCATTCTTGGTCGTACAGCTAAGAGTAATATAGTAATAACATTAAACTTTTGCAAAATAATGTAAGCAAACAGGAATGCGCTTTCTACCATCTCAGTCTCTGTGAACTTGAGTGGATAAAAAAAAAAAGAAACTCTGTAAGGCTATACAAAAGTGAATTTGTCCCTTTGTAATAGACTAACAGATGTATATTGGAGCAGGACGTTACAAGGGGTTTCACTGGAAAACTGCAGCTCATAAGTCTAAACCATCCTTCACACTAATCATACTTTTAGCAGTGGGGCGATGGAGTAAAAAACTCCACTATCCCCACATGAGTAGTTTACAGTGCAGAAGTGCAGCTAGTTGTGGCCAAACAACATGTAATTGACCGTTGTAAATGCACGTCTAACCCAATTAAGGGAGGTAGACATAGGCAGCTGTAGTCCTACAGCAGGTGAAATCGAGTGCAGTGCCAGTCCTCGTCTCCAGCGACTGCTAGCAGCTACCCTAACACATATATCTGTGTTACCTTGGCAACCACAGGCTATTTTTAAGTCCCCTATCATTGGGGTAGTTTATGTGCAAAGACAGGGGGTTGACGTCAACTTGATATGGCATATGGAAACACCTTTGTGCTCAATTTAATTCGATTTGCTGCCAGAATTCAACAGCAGAGGAAATTTCGTAAATGAGTAATAAGATATAGTATGATGAGTTCATGTAATCATTTTTTTTTATAACAAGATACAACAGACTTATTGCAAAATATTTTGCAATAAGTCTGTTGTATCTAATATATACACACATATATATATATTATTAATAAACTTGATTTGTATGTACATTTACTTTACATGTTTATTCATTATATAATTTAATATTAATTAAGATTTTTTTGTTGTTGTAAGAGTTATTGTTAAGTAAGAAGCCTCTGCCTATAGGATTTGTGAGGTTTGTGTGTGTGTGATTTCTCTGCAGGCGGCGTGTGGTCCTGGAACCAGAGAGTGACGGAGTTCAAGCTGAGAGGGAGAAGGAGGCAGCTCTGTGAGTTCTCTGGAGTTGAAGAGCAGAACGGCCCACGTCTGCTCAGCCTCAATTCTGTGTCCCCCTCCTTGTCTCACCTTCACTCGTGCTGTTTACATGTGTGCTGCTCTGATGCCAAAACATTGGGTGTTTGTGTCTGCGTGCGTCTGTAACCTCATCATTTCATGTCTGGAACAACCTAAGTGTATTTTCCCTCTCTGCACTTCCACAGTAGTGCATATATATAATTTTTAGTGCTGTCAAACAATTAATCGAGATTAATACCATCCAAAATTAAAGTTTATGGAACTTTGTATATTTATTACGTATATATAATATATACACATTCAGTATATATTTTGAAAATATGTACTGTACATTTATTTACATGTATATATTTATATTCATATTTGACGCTGGAACACAAAAGCAGTCTTAAGTAGCACGGGTATATTTGTAGCAGTAGCCAAAAATAAATTGTATGGGTCAAAATGATAGATTTTTCTTTTATGCCAAAAATCATTAAGATCATGTTCATAAAGATATTTCCTACTGTAAATATATCTAATTTATATCTAAAATATATCTAAAAACTTATATATTTATTAGTAATGTGCATTGCTAAGGACATTATTTGTACAACTTTAAAGGCGATTTTAAATGTAAATGTATATTTTAAATACATAAATATTAATTTTTGAAAATATTTTTTCTTTAGATTTAAAAATTTAAATCAATGGAAAGATTATTTATTTAGCTTTCAGATTCAGAAAAATTGACACTTAAGACTGTGGTCCACATTTATATATTATATAAATAATTTATATAATATATAAATATATTTAATATATAAACAAAACATATTTTTCTAAAATATACACATGGATGTGAGGGTATTTATATATACATAATACATATTTTTTTTTATTTTGGATGCGATTAATCGTGATTAATCATTTGACAGCACTGAATTTGCATGATTTTTTTTTTGCACTTCTATGGTTTAATTTTTTATTGTATGTGTGTGTTTGATTATTATTTATATTTGTGTGTGCAGGTGTCTTGAGTTCCTGTTGCAAAATGGTGCTGGCCCATCACTCAAAGATAAACAAGGCTACAGTGCTGTTCATTATGCTGCAGCGTACGGCCACAGACACTGTCTGAAACTGGTGAGGACACAAATATGTCCAGTGAGTGCCTTTGGGCACTTCCTCCATCTGCACTCTACTGTCACAACTATATTAGATTTCAATGTGTAACCTAACATGCAAGTGAATTTAGTCCAGTTTGTGGTTTCATTCATGTGTTGTAAAATGATATGCTGGCTAATGCCTGTAGTCTGTTGAACCTATTGTATGCCACGTGCTGGTGCAGTGCATATGTTTATAGTTCAAGGATAACTGGGTTCCTGTTTAATTCAGAATGACTTTTGATTGAGTTTAATGAAAGCAGCTGTAATTCAGATTAAATCTGATTTCAGCTTTTGGACAGAGATGAGAACCAACAAGATGAGATGGAGAACAGCCAAACCAGAAGCCCACTGCATCTGGCCGTAAGTTCAAACTGACACATTTACAACCCTAACAGCCACATAACAACATGTGAATATGTGACCCGGACCACAAAACCAGTCATAAGTAGCACGGATATATGTGTAGCAATAGCGAACAATGCACTATATGGGTCAAAATGATCGATTTTTCTTTTATACCAAAAATCATTCAGATATTAAGTAGATCATCTTCAACTTCCATTAAATATTTTGTAAATTTCCTACCATAAATATATCAAAACTTAATTTTTGATTTGTAATTATGCGTTGCTCTGGACTGTAAAGATTTGCAATATTTCAATTATTTTCCTATCCTAAAACATGTATCAATGAAAAGCTTATTTATTCAGCGTTCAAATGTCTCAAAAAAAATTTACCTTTATGACTGGTTTTGTGGTCCAGGGTCACCTTGGTTACCACCTTAGCATCCTGAAAGCAACTTTTGCATAGGAAAGCAACTTGCATGTTTTTTAAAAAACTTTCTGAAAGGTTTAATTTCTACAAACAGGTCCTAACGTCAATAATATATGTGACACGTTTTCAGACAGTTGGTCTATATATGTTTGTTTCCAGGCGTACCATGGTCACGCACAGGCTCTAGAAGTGCTCTTGGAGGGTCACTGCGAGGTGGATCAGGGGGACGAGGTGGGTCGGACTCCACTGGCGCTCGCTGCCCTCAGGGGCCACACTGACTGCGCTCTCACGCTTCTGAACCATGGGGCCTCGCCGAGAAGCAAAGATACTATCCGAGGACGTACACCGATCCACCTTGCAGGTATTACACCAGTGTATGCTGTAAATAAAACAGTATATTTTTTGCAGTATTTTATACACTGTTTCTTTCCAGTAATGAACGGTCATACACCATGTGTGCGCCTCCTGCTGGAAGACTCTGATAATGCAGATCTGGTAGATACAGCAGACTCTCAGGGACAGTGAGTATTTCATTTAATAACTTTCTTTCTTTTATTTATTTATAATGCCACAAGGATTTTAGGGTGGAATGAGTGTGTTCTTCTCAACAGTGTTGGCGCTGCAAACTATGGGTGTTGTAGCTTGACAAGCTGAAATTGACTGTACTCAAATAAAACTCTTAAAATTGCTGACTACATTTAATTGTTGTATTTTTTAATTATTATTAATTTTAAAATGCATGTAATTATTTTTCTACAATAAATAAATGTTTAGGATCTCAATTAGTATGTCATAATTAAACATGAACACATGTCATATGAATACTAATAAATTAAATCAGCTCCCTACTATATGTATAATACTAATTTTGCCCAAGCTATGAGAAAAGAAATCATTCAGTAGTTTTCCCCAAAGTCCATGGATACAAGTAACAGCTGATTAAAATTAACCATCTAAAGATGATATAGGATATTCTTGCACTTTGTGTTTGCAGGACCCCTGTAATGCTGGCAGTAATAGGGGGTCATGTGGATGCTGTGTCTCTTCTATTGGAGCGCGAGGCCAGTGTGGACTTGGCTGATCATCAGGGTCTGACTGCTCTGCACCTGGGGGTGAGTTTTCTGATCTTGTCAAACATATTCAAGTGCAAGATGTACCAGGACTTTTTTTTTAAGCTCACTCTTTCTCTCTGTCAGCTCTTGTGTGGACAGGAGGAATGTGTTCAGTCGCTGTTGGAGCTGGAGGCATCTGTGCTGCTGGGGGACTCCAGGGGTCGGACAGCCATCCACCTGGCTGCAGCGAGGGGTCACGCGTCATGGTTGAGCGAATTACTCAATATTGCGTGTTCTGAACCCCCGATACCTCCACTACGAGACAACAAGGGATACACACCCTTACACTGGGCCTGTTACTATGGTTGGTTTTTTAATAGTTTCCATTATGAGTTTAAAAAGATGCTTTTATTTATCAATAAACTGAATGTAGCTTGTGTGTATGTCTCATAGGTCACGAGGGTTGTGCGGAGGTCCTTCTTGAACAAAGAGACTTTCATCACTTTGATGGGAACCCCTTCACCCCGCTGCATTGTGCTGTGTATGTCTGCTGTGAGATTGTTTCTTCTTTAGCACTTTTTTTTCTTTTCTTTTAACTTGTCTGTCTTTGAATCCTATTTCCTGCAGGGTCAATGACCATGAGACCTGTGCCAATCTTTTACTAGAAGCCATGGGATCAAAGATTATAACTTGCAAAGACTCCAAGGGCAGGTTAGTTTGGCATATGTGAAGAGAGAAAACAGCATTAGATGTAACAGAATATAATAGATTTGTATCTACAGTGTTTCCAGACTTTGAAAAAGTAATCCACATTTTAAACTGTGCGAACTTTGGACTTTTTTTTATGTTTGTCAAAGACTTTTTATATATTTGAGAACTTGAGAGGAACTAACTTTAAAATACACCTTGACCCCAGTTGTACTAATTTGGCTAGGAAAAGTTAAGATAGTCCTGACAATTGTAATGTTTCTATCAAGTTGTGTTATGTTCATCATTAGCATTGTTTTCAGAGCTATCAGTGAAGCAATATTAAAAAAACTGCTGTCCTTATTTATCAGGACACCTCTCCATGCAGCTGCCTTTGCTGGCCACATAGACTGTGTTCAGCTGCTTCTGGCCCATAATGCATCTGTGGATGAGGTTGACCAATCAGGGCGCAGTGCCCTGATTATGGCATCGGAGAAAGGAAGAGTCGAAGTTGTAGGTTTGTAAACCCCATTTTTAAATTTGAATTGTGCCCTTGTTCATTTGTATAAGGACGAAAATGAGTTCAACTGAATGCACTTATGCAAAATGTGGTGTGTGTTTTAAACAGAAGCTCTACTTACTAGTGCCAATGTGAACCTCAATCTGACTGACCAGAAGGGCAATACAGCTCTCCATCTAGCCTGCAGTAATGTAAGTATAGCCCTTTGTATGCCATGGCCACTTTATAATTTCAGTTTCAGCAGTGAGCAGTGATCTTTCATAATCATTTTTAGAATTTGTCATAATCAAAATTTATCAAAATGCAATTTTTATTGAACCCTTCTTTTTTTTTTTAAACAAAGAAATTATTTTTTAATTAATTTCAGTGACATATAATTCACTAAAACAATTATTTTCATTATTTATACTCAAATTTATACTCACTCCAAAATTATATTTTATTGAATTTTTAATAATTTGGCCTTTCCAATAACAGGAAAAATGTAACAATTTCCACGTTAAGGAATGAAGACATGAATGTGTGACTGTAATTAATCATAATACTTAATTATCAAACAAGAAAAATGTGCGAGATATAAAATTCCACATTGCAAACAGTATTTTTGAAAATGTGTTGATGTCCCTGTTTTTTCTGCTTGCTCTCTATCCAGGGAATGGAGGAATGTGCATTGCTCATTCTAGGAAAACTTCCAGACTCTGCCCTTGTCGCTACAAACGCTGCACTGCAAACGTGAGTTACAATATAGTACATATAACATTTACCTTTATGCATTTGGCAGATGCAACACGCATTGCTTTGCATTTAAGGAAGAATCATTTTTATCAGATCATGCATTTCCTGCGATTCGAACCAATAACCTTGACTTTGCTAGGACCCTGCTCTTATTCATTATTTTAGAAGCAATTGATGCGTGTTTCTTATTCGCTTCCTCAGACCTCTTCATTTGGCTGCTCGCAGCGGGATGAAGCAGACAGTGCAAGAGCTGCTCTCTCGGGGGGCCAGTGTTCAAGTACTAGATGAGAATGGTGCGTCTTCCTGAAACTAAAGCCTCAGCTTATTTGTTTTATGCATTGTTTGTTAGTGTATGTGCATCTCTCTATCTATCTGTCAAAAGCAGTGGCTGTGTTTCATAGCTTTGATGATGTCATGTGTGTCCCCTTTTGCCCCCTGACCATGTGTTTGGCTACCTGTCTAGCGGGGCACTAATGGAATGCTGCTTTCGTCCACCACCTCTCCACCACTGTCCCTTTGTTCCGCTGCTCCATCCCTCCTTTTACCTCTTTCTGCTTTCCTGTCCCCTTTCCTGTCTCTCTCGCTCTTTGGCTGTCTTTCCCCGCAGGTCTCACCCCTGCTCTGGCTTGCGCTCCCAGCAGGGAAGTGGCTGACTGCCTGGCTCTCATTCTGGCTACCATGATGCCTTTCTGCTCCCCTTGCAGCTCTGGAGCTCCTTCACCAGGCGCCCTGCTGAAATCTCTGCCCCGCCAGGCCAAGAGCTCCCAAGGCCCCCGCAGTCCAAGGGACCCCTCTGGCCCCTCCAGTGAGGGCACGACCACCGAAAACGACTCGGACTCAGAGACATTTTGACCCCGGCTGCTTCTAGATGGTCATAGTTTTCAAAGCACATATTGTCATGAACCTTACAGAAGTTGTACAGATTTTTGATTATGGAGCACAGCCTCTATAACAAGAGATTATGACATATAGCACACGGTACGCTTTTGTTCTGCCACACTTGCACAGGAGATTTTTTTGAAAGCCATTTTAATCACTTTAACACAGGTTGATTGATGTTGGATTGCCAAATGTCGACTGACTTCTCACACTTGAACGATGATGATGATGTAAAGTGCGGAGTGGTGTGTCTTAATCTCTGGATTTTTGAAAGCACAAACCCTGTGGAAGCACAAGGTGAGGTCACCCTCATTTCACCCATGTTGTCACTGTGGACCAATCAGGAAACAAGAAATCACATTTTTGGAACAACAAGGGGAATTAGCGTCACTGTTTCCAACCTCACTTAATATTTATTTGCAAGTAAAGGCTGAAATACACCACACAATTTTCCCCAGATTTTCCCAGTTGCAGTCAGAGTATTGCAGATTTGAGTTTCACAGATTTGTTATGCATCTCCTACGTTTCTAATTTGTTGTATTCCAAATGACTTCAAGGTCTAATGTGTGATTATCAGCCATTGAAAAATCTTTTGTGTAGAGTATTTCAGTCTTAAGACTAGTTGGACTAAAAGTCTGAAGTCATAAAAATTTTGTACAATGTGATGAAAAAATTCAATGCAAGTTCTCCATTTCCAGATTGTACACCAGTTGTACTTTACGCATTATATTTGACGTGTTGTGAATAGAAGGCTCTTAAGATTTCTAGTACAAAAAGAGCATTTTTATTCCATTGAGAAAACACAGTTTTTAGGCCTTGATGGTCTAACCTTGCGTCTGACGCTTTTGGAGAGTGACACTTTGCCACTCGGTTCCTTCTCAGACATAGAGACAGTGTTCAAATAATACTACTATTCAGGTTGAATTTTAAATTCTAGTGAGAGGGCATAGCATGTTATGTGAGCCAGGATGTTCTCAAGCCTCTACCGATATTTATTAACATTTAGAAAACAATGGTACTACAGTTGTATGCACTTATGTATAGGAGTAAATGGGTGTCTAAAGGAATAGTTCACCTGTAGATTATAATTCAGCCATAGTTTACTTGTGTCATTGTTTTTGTGGAACACAAAGAAGATTCTTAATGTGGCTCTTTACATACACCAATACTATGTCTGTCAAGCTCCAAAAATGACAAAGAAATACCTCCAAAAGAGCTACGTACTGAATTCTTCTGAAGTTTTCTGAAATCATATGAAAGCTTTGTATGAGAAAGAGGCAAAATTGAAAGCTGTAATCCACTGATAATATTTCCCTTCAGCTGTAAGTGAAATGAACAGAACTGCGAACAAATCAACCAATTAATCCAAAAGAACCTGTTCAAATGAATGATTTGTTCACTAACTGGACTGATCAAGTGACTCTGAACTCACAGACTTGTTGTGGTCCCAGCATCCAACAACTCACTGAAGGAAAGTTTATCAGTGAATAATGACTTAAATTTTAGTCTGTTCCTCACACAAAACTATTATATTGCATAAAAAGACTTCTCCTTTTGTGTCCCACGAACGGAAATGGAAAGAGCAGCGGTCTGAAGTAATATGAGAGCAAGTAAATAATGACAGAATTGTGAGTTTGGGGTAAACTATTTGTTTAAAAATGAATCTAGGACTATAATTAATAATAATTATCACAGTCTTCTTTTTTTTTCCTTCTGAAATTATTTTAATAATTTGCACTGTTGAATATCAATCCTTTTTTTTTTAACTGATTTCTCAACATGCTTGTGGGGACGTTTGCAAGTGTGTTTCTTTGCTTTTGATTGTTTGATTTTTGCTTCAAAAGATTAAGAGCTTTCATCGAAGATGGTGTTTTAATATCTTGCGAGTCAGAAACTTTCCAAAACAGATTTAAAATGAAAATGTAAACCACCATTTGTCTGTTTGCCTTTGTCCACAATGTGCCAGTTTCTCCACCGTGTCCAGTGCCTTGTTCTGCATTTTCAGAGTTTGTTAGATTACATCAGTATATGTTCGTATGTATGTAGTGGAGTGTAATGGAAGTCTGAAAATCTGAAGATAAGTCTGGGTCACAATGTTTTTTTTTTTTTTTTTTTACCAAGTCCTGATGTTTGTGCCTATGAGTGTGTGATTTACAATAGAAAACAGTCTTTGTACATATCAGCTCATGGACATTATCATCACCAGAGCAAAAAATGCACACAACTGTCTTATAACAGAAACACATGGTTGATTTCTTTTCATAAATTAGATGGATTGTGAGTGAAAGGATGCAGAAGGATGAGTCAAACAGTATTATAACAGAGAAAAAGCTTTGAAATGTGTGACAATCTAGATTCATTCCAATGTTGAAGGTTCTTTGTCAGCTCAAGTTTCTTTTATAAAGTTGTATGACTATTATAAAAAATGTTTTAACAGAGTTTTGTGTAGTCTGTTTTCATATTCATTTGGAAATCAATTTATTACAAAAATAAAAAGGTACAGGCCTGTTTTCCACCTGACTTTCAAACCTTGTGTTAGTAGTCATTTTAGAAAGTTGGACTCTCTGTACTGCATGTGTACAAAAAAAGAGGAATAAAATAATAAATAAAAAAAAAATATATATATATACAAAACAGCTACTGTAAGGTCAGATGATAAAAAAGGAGTTTTCAGAAAATATTGTTTCCTCGTTTCAGAACTCACAAGAAGGAAATAATAATAGGCCAAGTATTGTGTGAAAATAATTTTTTGCATTTACTTTTTTATATATGCGTAGTTGACATCAATGTGTCCTCCTATAGTGTGACAGAAAAATGTAAAATAGATATACCATAGGACACAGTCCAGTTTTTAATTGTCAACTCTCTCTCTCTCTATATATAGTTAGCTAGTAATCTTGCATTTTAACTTTTAATAAATATAATTAAAGTCATCTGTCTTTCTGGGTGCAAAAGCAGCAATAACTACCTATCATAGATCGATCTGCTAACATGGTGGAAAAACTACTAGCGAATACGTACATAAAACCTGAAATTTCATCTAAGAAGATAAGGAGTATCTTTTTACCTTTACTCACTTCGTCCCTGATTTTTACCTGCTCAGTCTACGTACATGCCCCACAATTTCAAGTTTAAATTAATATACCAACTACATTTTAATGCAGAACTGTTATATTAGAAAGCTGTGGTAACGTCATTATTATTATGCCACAGTCTTACATCAAGTTAATGATCATATTATTATTATTATTATCTAAAGGGTGGGAAAATCGAGGTTAACTATATGTGAAAACGCTTCCAAATTGTCTTTCATAATTTGTTGTTTATTAGGTATATCTCTTTTTCAAGTGTATCTTCATTATACTATATGGAATGTTTACATGAGTGTGAGTTGTAGTAATTCAGTCAAAAACCTCTTGTGTGCTCTGCTAAAATCTGTGATTTTACCTCCCAGTGACTATACATGAGTGGAAAACACAGAAGTACATACATAAGAACAGTTCTTAACGATATGTCATTATTATTATTTTTTTGGTGCAAAAGGCAGATGTCCTAAAACCGAAACATGTACCAGTATTAATAATCTTTAATTACATATCTCTGTACATTTATAAACTTTTACGTCATCCACAGTTAATAGGTTATAAACAAACACTACTGCATAACAGGGTTCTAAAAGTTCAGCCATTTTCAGTTCAGTTTCCTCAGTGGATCCTCTGGAACGGGGTCTTGGCACAACAGTTTGGGTCAATTTGTGCACAAAGCATAGAAAGAGCGGTTCAGTTTCACCAGCTTCAGACAGCACTGCAGATAATGGAGGGCTCACTACAGTGGATCTTCCATTTAATCACTGCAAAATACATGAGAGAGCAGCACATCCCTTTCAAGCTGTAATGTTCCCTTGTTGTCCATCAGCAGTTGAGACCAAGACCTGTCCAGTGATCAGGGACCATGAGGAAATATTTATCCATGGCCTCACAGAAACGTGATCGATACAGCTCTGGCGACACCACCGTGGGCATTTTACCTGTCAGGAAGACAAGACGATGAGACACGGGTTTAAACAAGAGCTAAGAGTTTTAGCTTCTGAGAATATCACGGCTGTGAATGTTTTATGACTCTACCTTGACCTCCAAGAATCCCAGTAGATTTGACCACCATCTCCAGCTTTTTATCCCATGTGAAAGTTCGGATATAATCTTCAAATATACAAGAGTTTTAACAATCACTGTAAGAAAAGTGAAATATTCATTTTAAAACAACATAAGATTTTCCTCACCTATGATGCCCACAACTAGTTCATCCGTGGCATCGTCACGGCCCACCAGCAGGGAATAATCAATGATGAGGTGGCTGGACAGGAAGTGGGCGTCACTGAGAATGGCGGCACGCAGAATGGCCTTGCAGTGTGAGCGAATATAAAGGGGATTGTCATGCACCAGTTTCAGGAGATTCTCATCCAGGAGCACCACCTCACAGCTCTCCTTTCCTTGATCTGTCTTCACATTCCTGTTTCTCAGGGATCCCTTCAGGTCAAACACCTGCACAAACACAGGAAACAGTACCATGTAACAGAATGTAAAAATAAAAACTCCCAAATACTTCTGCAACACCAACTTCAAATAAGTTTTAAGTTGCAAATTTAAAGTCTTAATAAATGAACCTGTGCCATCTTTCGCCCGTAGAAGAGGTTTTCCATCACCAGCAGGTCCAGTTTCTTTTCGGTGTTGTTCTGGGAGTTCTTGTAGCCGATACGGTACACTCCCAGAATCTTAGCAAGTGCTGTGGGGCGCTGTTAAACAGATACAAGAGTTTAGAGAGGAAACAGGCCACCTCAGACAGCCCTCCAAAGGTATGTATTTCCTTACTTTCTGCTGAACCGCTCCTGTGATGTAAGTAAAGTAGTGGGGTGCAAAGTCTAAGAAGGACTGGACCTCTAATCTAGGCATCTGTTTCAGAATAAACCGATCATCTGAGGAGAAACAGCGTGTTTAGCAAAATATATCCAACCACCTAGAAGTCTTCACTTAGTAAAAGCTACCTTAAGAAAAAGAAAATGTAAAGGTGGCACCTTCAGTGGCATAAAAAACGGCTCCAGACTTCCCGCCACGAGCTTGCCAGTTGACACAGTGGGAGAGTGATCGCACAAAATCATCCTCCGAGCTCTCCATAATCTCTTCCCGCATTTTATGGAACTCTTCCGCGTAGTAGATTCGGCAGTAGAACTTGGCATTTGCGTCTGAGAACTCTGCATTGTAAGCATGATTTTGTGAGCTATTTTTTTGTACTTATTTATATGTATACCTATTTTTATTATTAAATAACTAATTTATTTCTAAAATACATATAAACATATGAAAAAAGCTAAAAAAACGCAGTTGTTAGTTTGTGACCCACAATTACTTAAGGCTGGAATACACTACACAACTTTTAAAATTTTAAACAAATCTTAGGCACCATACACTTATCTGTAAATAGTGACAAAAGAAAACTGGGCATCATACACTACACAACATTAAAGTTGTTCTGATCACAACAAACTCACACAGAAATGTGCACCTTGTTGCTAGAAGACGCACGACAAATGAAAACAAATGTGTTCTAAAATCGGATGAAATATCAAACATCAAACACAATCAATGTTTCAGTCTATTTGAATCTGACACTTACGAAGCTCGATGTGTGGGTTTCCTGTCTGCTTCTTCTGTTTGTCTCCAGTTTCAGGATCCTCTGCAAAAGGTATCCCATAAACATTTAGTTTCATAAGAAATTCCACATGAGAACAAAAAATAAATGGCATTTGTAAGTGGCTAGTATAGCGTGGTTAGGTTTACTGAGTGGGTCAGCATCAATGCTGCTGCGGCTCAGCTGTGATGTGTTGCTGTCAATAGGTTTGGCAGGGCTGTTCTTTGCTCTGCTCTCTCCAGAACTATAGATGGCAGAAAAGAGGAAATCAGCTGGCTGGTTTACAAATATACACAGACACAAAGCTGATGAGGGAAATGTGGGCTTGATGTACCTAATGGTCTGAGATATGTCATCACCTCCTGTCTTTGCTGTTGTCTTTGTAAGCTCTTCAAGGGCAGTTTTATACTCTTTACAGCTGGATGATGGAAATGATAATAATGCTTTATTTAAATTGCTGAGAAGTTTGATTCATTCATCCAAATTGTCCTCTTAAATGAACTGGTTCACAAGACTGATTTACTGAATCTAATTTGCAAAAAATTTATATTTTGCTTAAATTACGGTTCCTCTGATTGAACAACATAAAAATAAATACCAAAATAAAGCCTTTTAAGCCATTTAAGAATAAATACTGCGATGTATCAAAAAAATTTCCAGATCTAATTTTAGTTATACATGTAGAAAAAGCTGTACCTGAGTGCAAAGGCAATGATGGAGCTGGGCTCTCTCTCACACACAGCTATGGGAACTCTCTCATGCTCATACATCAAATAGTGCTTGTCTGGGTCGCTAACATACCCCAAAAAACAAAACAAGACTTTTATTATTTTGAGAAAGAAAATCATTAGTTTGCTTTTTAGGATCCATAATATCATAACAGCCTTACAAAGGGAAAGGGATGGGATTGTAGCTATTGCCGGGTAACAGGTTGGCAAGGATGGTTTTCATGGTGGACTTTTCCTTTACTTGACTGTCATTGGAACCAAGCAAATGTCCATCAAACATGTCTAGTAATAGAAGTAGAGAGATGAAGATAGAGAGTAAGTCAGGTGGGATGATTATGTGTGATTTGAAACACAAGGAAGTGTCAAAAGTAAGTTTACCGTCTGGGATGCTGACAGAGTCCTGATCAGGAAAAGATGGTCCGCTTGTGATGATGTCTGAAGCTTGTTCAGCCGGAGACGGTAACTGTAGTAATGACGAGGACCCTGAACTTGACGGAAACGTGTTCAGATGACGGTCCTCTGTGAAAAAAAAAAAAAGTCTGTGAGGCAACTGTGTGAAACAATCCAGAGCAACTTTTTCATAAAGCAGGAATAAACTCACCTTTCTCTCCATTTGGGACCACAGGGGATGGGTTACGAGGAGAGGATTCCAAAGCACTAGTCTATCAATCAAAAATCATTAGTATGTAGTCCATGCTTTTATTTAAAGTCCAAGATGTGGCTTACTTGAGCAAACCACTTGCTAAATAAATGACAAACCTTGCTCTCATCTGATGCGGCTTGTCTGTGTCTGCCAGGGCTGGGAGGAACAGATAAACGTTTCCTGCCTTTTTCTTGCTGGAACAAGTCCTGAAGTCTGGAGACAAGATAAAATAGAAGTTGTACTGTTCTGATTTAGTTTGGTTTCAGTCTCTACGTCTTTATGAAAACAGTCCTCACCTATTGTTCCAGGACTGCAGGGTCTCACACAAACCCTGCTTTTTGACCACCACTGACTCCAGGACAGCCTGTAGTTGTTGTGGCGAGTCTATTGAGCTGGTCTGCAGACGCACTTGTAGCTTCTCTATCCAGCTGCGAAGCTCTGATTCCTCCATCTAAGACCAAAAATATTCAATTAAAGTGGCTGAACACTAGTAAATTACTAAGGAAGAAATTTGTTTACACAAATAAAGTCCTGGAAAGAAACTCACATCTTTCTGTGCAAACATGTCCTCCATTTTTTCTTCTCTGGTCTTGCTGAAGGTGTCAGTTTTTAGAGAGGTGAGACGGTCATCTATGGCCAGGTACACCTGAGCGACCCTACAAATGATGGAGAATGAATTAATTTAGCTGTTATCTGGAGGAGAGGTTTATGAGGCTGGGTTAGAGACGTTCTGTAGAGAATTTTACTTCTGGGAGAAGTCTTTGAGGTCCTGCTGCAAGTTGCCTTTAGAGGGATTCTGGTTCCTGATGAGGATTTTTGGAGGAGGCAGACAGATCTCAAATAACCTCACTGGGATGTAGCTACAAAACATGAATCCAATTGGATTGTAAGTTAATAAAAATGTACTAAGGTACTCATATTCTGCATATTCGAATATATGATCCATGTTGTGAAGATGCACACCTGAAGGAAGCCACCATCTGGTTGTAAGAAAAGTACTGGTGATAATCTTTATGGATGGAGTGGCCACAAGGCTCTGCGTTGGCCCGGCGGGTGTACTGGTGACCATAGAATCGGAGCTCTAGATACTTGGCGAAGGACATGGACCAGGAGTCGTTAGACAAAGGGACTACAGGAGTCACCTGAAACAAAACAGTAATAATTCATGAAAATCATACTATAGTACAAAATACCTTACATTATTTCGGTTTAAAAAGAATTAATCCAAATGCTCCCTTTGTTACCTGTTTACAGATACGGCACCAAGAGTAGTTGAGGATTGTGTGCTGATATCCGGGTACGGGTGAGTCCAGCTCTTTCAGAACAATCTGGACACAGCCGTTACCGTGCACAAAACGCCGGATGTGGTGAACCATGGGGGTCTCACAGTACATGCTGGGGCACTGATAAGAGGGTCTGAAACACGCATATAAAACAAAATCAGAATAATCAATAAATAAGACACATTTAAATAAAGGTGTGTGTTAAAAAGCAAATTGCCTTGTTTTTTGCAGTACTTCTGGAACTGCTATCAGTAATCATGAAATTTCACTTGAACTGACTACTGAAATTTTGGTACTATGACCAACAAAAACAGATGTGTGGTGTTATACATTACCTAAAACAATATCTCTCCAGAAATACGCCAAGAGTCAAGTCATTCTTTCCATAAAACTCCATTGTTACAATCCTATAAATAAATAGCAGATAAGATAAAATAAACTAGACTTTCTGTTTGCATATTGAGAATATGGTCAAGAACATGCCTTGTCATACATCGTTAATACATCTTAAATTAGTAAGACAATGCAAGTGTGCTGATAGTTTACCATGGACTGACGCAGGGGTTTGGGGCATTATTAGACTGTGCTGATGAGCTACTGAACAGCACATAGAGCCTCTGATGATTGACTGGATTTAAACAGTCCAACTGAAAAATAAAGACAATTAATTGTTGTAAGAAGTATTTTTTAATTGAAAAGATAATACAATATAATAAATAGTTGGTAACAACTTTTCTCTCAATAAATTCTTAATTCGCTGCTCATTAATAGTTAGTAAGGTAGTTGTTAAGTTTAGGTATTGGTAGAATTAGGGATGCTTAATTAGCACTAATAAATAGCTAATATTCTAGTAATATGAATGCTAATAAACAACTAGTGTAACCGCACAATAAAGTATTAGTATTCTTTATTAAAGGTTAAATACCCTATTTCCCTGATTAAAAACAAGATTTTTTTAAGGTTTTCAGGCCCTATTGTGCACCCTTATCACTGAAAGTGTCTCACTATTCAGAACGTGGGATAAAGTAAACATACTAACAGACAACAAACCCTCACCTTATTAGCCCAAGTCATTTCATTCAGTCCTGCCCCTTTATCTTCTTCACTGTCTGACTTTATTGGTGCCTTTGTGGGTGGGGTTTCACGAAATTGCATTCCTTCTCTTTGCCGAATGCGCCCCCCCATGGCACGATAGTCAGCCAGCATGCGTGCCAGCTCCTGACTGCAGCCTAGCAGCTCTATTATACGGGCACCTGTGAGCTTGTGACAGGGCAAAATCTGGATGGTCCGTTGGTGCGACACAGAACCGTTGGTCAGGCTGCCAGAACTCGGGCCAGACTCTTTCAGCAGCTGCCTCTTGCGGCGTCCATCCAGCTCTTTCGAGTCCTTATTCAAGAGAGGTGACAGGTAAACCTGTTCTGGGAAATAATCCCGGCTAGGACAGCGAAGTCCAGCAGCCGTGAGCAGGTAAGGTTCCCGAAAGGTAATAAAGGGTGAAATGCAGAGAATAATGTCTTTTAGCTCCTGCTTAAACAAAGCTGTGATGGATTTGAGGCGGTCATCTGAAGAATCTACATGTTCGGTCACAAACAGGCCTGTGTCATCCTGTAAGGGATCCCTAAAGAGCCGAGTTGGTGGAAGAGAAGTCTCAGAGCTGGTGCTGTCTCGATGGATCAGAGTCTCCTCCTCTTTATTCTTCTCCTCCTCACCTGGCACTTTAACTACTTCCTGTGACGTCTCTTTTAGGTCTGAAATAAGGAAAGGTGGTGACACCGGCTGGAGAAGGCTGGAAGTGAAGGATGAATAGGGTGTGGAGGTCTTAATAATCTCTTCCTCTCCTCCAGAGAATGAAGCAACTGATCCATTTTTTTTTATTCTGGGGCTTTCTCCATCTTTATGAGAAGATTCTGAGATTGAAGGCTGTCTACTATGGGATTTGATAATCTCCTGAAGCCCTGGCTCAAAGTCCCCTTCTGGAAGAAGCGTGAGGTTGTCATCCCCCAGTGTAGAACCATCATCTTCCTCTTCCTCCAAAGTGGTGCTTTCCAGGAGACATGGGAAAGAGGAACTCTCAGCCAGGCTGGGAGGCATAGCAAACTCATCCATGAGGAAAGAGATCTCCAGCTGTGAATGGTACGCCACACACACCATAAAAATGATGATCTCTTTCACCCGTGCCAGCTCATACTCTGAAGCACCACGGAGCTTGATAGTGCAACCCAGCTGAGGAGGACAGCCATCAAAAAACATAAGGGTCTTCATTTCATCTGAAAACAAAAAGAATCAAGTAGATTTTATAAATCTTTTTAAAATTACCAGTAAAAACAAATGACAAAAGAACATGCCAGATTTGTTCAGTTTAGAGCAGGGGTAGGCAACGTTGATCCTGGAGTGTCGATGTCCTGCAGAGTTTAGCTGCAACCCTGAAAAAAACCTC